>JASDQU010307019.1:90314-102855 GCA_032191745.1 Picea mariana | reverse complement strand
CTCTGATACCAATTGTTGATACTGAGAGGGAGGTGAATCAATATCAAGTAAAATTTAAAATATTTTTCAGCTTATACTTAAATCATTCAATTATATCCAATGAGTAATGAAAAATAGTATAAGAGTTACACCAATACACCACAATACACCATGCACAATATATGAGAAATAATCAATAGTTATTGTTCAAGGGAAGTAATGACTTCCAAAGGAAGCTACAGCTTCCAAATGTAAAGGGAGGGATAAATATCCAAGAGGAAGATACAATCCTCCAATACCAAGAGAGGATTTAACTCTCCATCTTTTCCCCTTCCTTCCACCCAAAATTAAGTTATCGAGAGAATGGTAGAATTTATTCAATTTTGGTTTATTCAGAAGACCGAACTTGCATAGAATTCCCCATGATCAATATTTAACATCAGATTTTGAAACCCGTGCACAAGAAACTACAGTCCGTACTCTTTTCAATGAAATTTGTCCCATGTTATTTTGATTTTCGATGAAGAAGTTATGACTAGTCTCAAACCCTATCTTCCACAGAGTGTATCTCCATAATTATAGAGAATCAAGAGCTTAAATTTTTACCACAAGTACCTTGATATGTATTCTCAATACCATAGAAATTTCACCATCTGAATAGTTATAGAAAAAAAGTTATAGCAAAAGTGGTAAGATGACCTGAAAATAACATACCTTACAACACATCACCAAAAGACTTCATCCTCCTTTGAAATCCAGTCTTCTTTACTTATGATTTTCTCTTAAATTTGACTTGTGTATCAAATGAATGTATAATGATATTTATTTATACCTTTTATGTCACTTCCTTTTAACATTAGGGCCGACCTGACAATTTCTTATTTTGTAATTATTTTCTTTAATTGTCTTAAGGGCCTACATGTACTTCCTTCTTCAATTCGCTTTGTCATCTTCAAAAATTCATTTCTCCTCAACCATGAGGATCCACGTGACATGCCACATACCACCGAAAACAACATGATGTATACTATCCATCTATGGGTCTTGTATCTACATGTGCCTTTTCCTTCATATTCAAATACCTTCATCAATCTTGTGGTCCAAAACCCATGACTAGGGTTGACATCAATGACAACAACCAATCGTCCAACATACATTGATGAAGCCTCTTTACACTTTTATTGACATTCAAACTGTTTATTCATAAAAATTGAGTTGAATATCAATTTTGGGTTTTGTACTTAATCGGTGCTGCGAAGTACATCTATCCTAGTTTTTTGAATACCTTGTTTCTTCCAGATATGGCATGCTTGCAGTGGCTGCTTAGTCAACATTCCATTATTTTTCAAGTATTAATTTCCTTCTGTTGTCGAAAATTTTGGGTTTAAGGTGTTTTCTTTGCAATGTTCTTGAACATTCACATCCGAGACAACTTAGAAATGTCACTCAGGTTGATTTAAAAGTGAAGGGAGTGGTTTTATGTCACAACAGTTAAGGCAGGGGAAAAATAATCAAGTATATAGTGACTTGTATTCTCCTTGTATTTGATCATCTGTTTGGTTGAGAAGCCTTCCTGAGGATTTGTACGTGGAACTTTTTTGCTTTATTACAATAAATTGGAAGAAACCTCCAACCCAGTTGCAAAATGCAAATCCGTCGAGGTAAATAACTTCTTCGGGTATCCAAGGTGTGGAAAGTGCATCAAATGCTGCAGAATGCACCAGAATGCATCATAATATATATTTCCTCATAGAGGGGGAGAAATGGCGGCCCACAGAAAGGTATGGAATGTTCGGAGGTGACGCATAATATGTAGACTCTGCAACTACATCCAGAAGAAACCGAACAAACTTTGACAAAGAACATGGATTTCTATCAAGTCGGCTACCAGAGCCACATGCAGGTCATCAAAGTATGAAATAGAAACTTTTGTAGTGATAATATGTCATTTTATTCACCCATACAGATTTTGTTAATAGCCTCCGAGGAAGACAAATACTTGTGTGATCTACAATTCGATACAGTGGCCAAATCTGTGTTGTTGGAAGAAGCTATATACTTAAATGAAGAACTATCTTATAGGTGACAAAAAAATCTATTACAATTCCTAGTAATAAAACAAAGAAGTTCAACAAACAATTTTTCAGGCATTTTTTTCAACCAACTAAATCATCGAACACAGGGATAACACCAAACATACTTGTTCTTTTTTTTTCGTTCTCTCTAAGTTTCTCTTGTATAACAAAGTTTTTTTTTACTCAAAGCTCACGTCACATAAAACCAATCTCTCTTCTTTCATCTGCCCCTCGATTGCATCTCTAAGTTGTCTTACATGTCCATGACCAGGAACATTAGAAAGAAGGCACCCTAAAGCGCAACTCTTTGATGATAGAGAGAAATGGAAATAAGTATCTAAAAGCAAGGTTGGATGGTATTTCATACATTTTGCGTTGATTCCTTTCAATTACAGATGTTATCGATATTTTCAGTTATTAATGCCAATCTTTTTGAATATGTACATTGAATAGTGACTAGCAACACGTATTAAAATTCCCATATCTGAGTAGATTCTCAAATCTGACTTCTAAGATATGCACAATATTAAAGAGGGACATGACGTGAAGGCCTCTGTAGGTCACACGTTCATGAACTATGCTGAAGCTTTTAAGAAAACTGAAATTGCACAAGCAAAAAAAATATTTTCGCGAATTCAAAATGCAGGCAAAAAGAAATTACCAGATCCCATAATATTCGGCTCTCTATTCATTTTAATGGCAGATGTCCTTGAGATTTCCAGTTATCAAAGCCCATGATTTCAAAATGCACAATATTAAAGAGGGACATGACGTGAAGGCCTCTGTGGGAGACACGTTCGTGAACTATGTTGAAGCTTTTAGTACTCATTGTTCTTCAAATTCAATGAAATTTGTATTATTTGAGTAAAGGGGAAAAAACATCTGACAACCTAGAAGGAAGGTCATATATGATGGACAACTCATTGGAAGAAGCCATAGCGAGAATGTGAACTGAGTATCTAATAACTGTGGAATGACATTGTGTTTGAGTCTTCAGCTTTTCGTGCCTGTTCAAAATGAAAAACGAGAAAGGCTTGAATATTAGCTTGTCTATTTATTTTAATGGGAAATGTCCTTGAGCTTTCCAGTTATTAAAACCCATTTTTTCGAAAGCATATTTAATGTGTATTGGGTAGCACTGAATGTAGCGGGGATGGATCCCTATGTAACAAATGTTAATATTATTTTTCAGTTTTTGTCGACGAGCGTATGTAGAATGTACATAAAGAAAAGTAATTCGAGAATGCTATCTTTTTTGCACATGAACTCTTGAAATTCAAATAGTCTGCAAGTATGATTGTCTATTTGTATATCGTGGAACTATCTGTGCTATTTGTAGGAAACAAAATAACAATGGCTGAAGTTAGAGCCTGCAAGCCCGAGAACCCGCGATCCAAAAAATGCTTACTATTTTTTTGTGCGTTTTTTTTTTCATGAGGGTATGTAAAATGATGCATGTAAAGTAAACTATTTCGACAATGCTAATTTTTTTAGACATGACAACCTTCAAATTCAAATAGTCCGCAAATCAAATGGTCAATTTGTATATTGGGGAACTCTTTGATTCTACATTTACAGCCGCCCACCTCGAGAACTGGCGATGCAAAAACTGGCTCCATGCATGGGACGAGGGCTCCATGCATGCTTTATATATCTACTTTACAAAATTACATATTTCCTACGTTTAATTTATGTTGTCCAGGAAACCTATAATCTGATAAATTTCAATGTCTTTTGTCAAGGAGCCCTTCCTTTAAGGAAAACTAATTCGTAAATGATAATGTATACACCATAGTTCGATTCCACCTATCTACCAAGCCGCGTACATAAAACTAGCTAAGTATGCAACTAAACAACGACCAGTCAGAATGATTGTGGAACTCTCTGTGCTATTTGCAGGGCACGAAAGAACAAAAGCCCAATTTTCAACCCGCCACCCCAAGAACCTGCGATCATTAACTTATGTTGTTCAGGAAACCTATAACTTCATAAATTGCATTCTCTTCTATCCAAGAGGCTTTTTTTTAAAGAAAACTAATTCGGGAAAGCTAATGTATAGACCACACATGACCTGTCATAGGCTGCAACAGAACTGCAGTCACTTGGAATGACCACAAAAGCGCAAGAAAGTAGAGTCAAACGTAGTTTATGACAGGAAAATAAAAGGGAGAGAAGAGCTATATCTACCACACAACAAAAGGTAATTTCATAACTATGAAACTATAGTAACAAAGAATCCATGGAAAAGGAATCGACAACTATGAAATATATTTTGAGCTCGACAAAATTTGCTTCAAAGTGTAACAGATGCAATTGACATCGTCTGCAATTCATTACTCTGTTATTTTATCTTAATAAGCCCAATTTTCAGCCCGCCAGCCCTAGAAGCCATGACCATTAACCTATACTGTCTAGGAAACTTATAATTTCATAAATTACATTCTCTTCTGTCTAGGAGGCATTCTTTTAAAGAAGGCTAATTCAGCAAAGCTAATGTATACACCGAACATGACTTGTCATAGTTTGATAGAACCTATTCGCAAAGCCGTGTCCATAAAACTGGCTAAGTACGCAACCGAATGACGGTCACTCAGAATGACCACAGAAACATGAAAACTAGAGTCAAACGCACTTTACAACTAGCACAGCCTCTAACTCGCGGCTGGTGAACACCGAAAGGCTGGTTGTTAAACTTCTCGTTTAGTTAAAAAAACCTGAATTAACATAGTAAAAAAGCTAGGCCCACGAAAATTCATTTATATTTTTTAATCAAGTATACGTGGCAATAAGTTAGTGAATAGAGTAATTTTTAAACATGATTAGGTAAATGTAAAAAAGTAAACATATAAACGGATGTCTTTATAACAGTTTGGAAGTTAATGGATGAAATCAGAGCCATTCATTTATTGTGACGACTAAGAATATTGTAGGCATATTTAATCTCATCCATAAAAAATGTATTAAGAACTAAAAACATATTAAATGTTCCCATTGTCAATAGGTATACACCTTTCGGCATAGCAAGAAAGTAAAAGGCAGAGAAAATTTATATCTCCCACACAACGAAAGACACTCTCATAACTATGAAACCATAGTAACACATAATCCATGGAAAATGCATCGACAACTATGAAATATATTTTCAGGTCGACAAACTCGGTTTCAACGCATAACAGATGCAATTTACATTGCCTGCAATTCTTTAGTCTATTATTTTATCTTATTAGTATTCTATGCAAATCGAAGTGCAAAAAAATGTAACGAAAGATCCAACCATAGATGCAACATCCCAACATTGCAAACCCTGGGCAAACAAGAAAAAACACCCAATAAGAACCTAGCCAGAAAAAACCAAAATGACCAAGTGCAGGCGCAGGACCAGAACCTTGCAAAGTCGAATCAAGCAACAATAAATAACATACAACGAAGAAAGGAACAAGCAAAAACCACCCCCCAGGAACCTGCGGAAACCCAAACGTGTAAACTGCAACAAGACAAACATGCAAGAAAGAACAACGAGAACATGCAAATAAGAAATCAGTGTCATGAAAAAAACAAGCATGGACCAGTGAACCAACAATGCCCTTGGAGCATATAAATTTTAAAAACGGAAGAAAATGTCTTGTAACAAGCGTGTTAAGTAAGCATTCAACACTACCAAGCCTTTTAGGTAAACATTTAAGTCTTTTAGAAATGCACTGTAAACATGTAAGAAAAAAATTCAATGTGACAAGTTGTATCCCAAATAAATTCATATATTTTTTGTAACAATAGTTCGAACACTAGAGAATGTATTGCAAAACCATACTTTGCATATGCCACCATATCAAACATTGCCATAAATTTACCTAGCATAAAACGCTAAACCAAACATTCGAATTAATGGTAGCATTAATCAACATTTGACGAATGCATAACAAAATTTTTGATTCAAAAATGACCATATTCTACCAAATATTTTGGAAATGCAAACATATTTTACATTGGGAATAGCGAAGGTGGAAATAAGACCTCCAATCCTTTGTCCAATCAGATCTTGACAAACATAATACTTTTTATTATATAAAAATCGATGTTTTCACTTCCCTTCTTCAAACAATAGACAATAGGCAAATATTTTTGGTCAATGCACAAGCTAATGCTAGGTCAACAATTTATCGATCGCTATAGTCCCTCTATGCCTATGGCATGGACTAATAAGAAATAAAAACTAATGGTTTAGATTTCGTTAATTCAAGCCCCTTCAAAAAATACACCTTTATTTAACCCTCGATAAAATAAGAAATAAAAACTGATAGTTTAGATTTCGTTAATCCAAGCCCCTTCAAAAACTCCTTCACATTGTTTTGATAGATGCAAGCATCAAGAACTCCCAATGACCATCAACCATGGCTTTGATAAACCACTTCACTCATAAGATATTATCACATGATTGAAATACATGCTCTGATACCAAATGATTCAATGCTTTAATACCACATAATTTGAAATAAGAGTAAAAAATTAAATTAACTAACAAAATTGAGAAAACAAAAAAGAGGGATGAAATGCATGACATGATTCAAATCAAAGCTATGATACCACATGATTTGACATAAGGGTAAGAAAATAAATTAACTAACCAAATCGAAAAAACAAAGAAGATGGGTGGAAAAGAACAAATTAAATCAAATCCATGTCCTACACTTATCCTCACAAATCTGTCCCCAAGCCGGATACCCGACACAAAAGGGATAAAAGGACGTGTCATGTTTAGTAGATTTCAATGGCAGTTTTGCTGGTCAAAAGCTTAGAAAAAGCTGTTTCGATGGTTCAATGAAGGTGCATATTTGAACTTCCTTTTAATACTAGCTCCATGTAGGCTAGCTTCAATAACATGAAACATTCAGTGCGTTTAATGAAGCCTTTAATGAGTTTCCCATATAGAGCTTACTAAATGTTTATATCCATAGAGATCACTCCCAACATTCATCTACTTAACTACAAAAATATGAACAATGGTAATCACTCCCATCATGCTTCTCCATGAATTATCTTCGATTTCTACAACCGCAACTACTATATCCATTTGACGTGCTCTCCTTGCAATTTACAAATGCAAAGCATGCAATTTACAATTGTTACCATATAGAGAAACGCCATGAACCATGTGACATCCATGTTTAACAACGTAGCCCTGCCCTCTCAACAAGAACTCACATGCATTCCATGCAACATTGGATCAATATTTGGATCTCTCTCACTTCTCCCTTGAAAGATTATTTTTTATTTTAATTTATTTTTCCTTAGAAAAGTTTTTATGAAGGGTTTTGAGTCACAATGACGCTTCATATTACATGCTTTTATTGTCAGAATCAAGTTCTCCAAAGTAACTGTGTAGCCTTTATATAAGGACTTAGTTGCCAAGAGTTGTATCATGAATTCTGGCATCATCCTCTTGGCAAGTCCTGCTTAAAGTATCATGTATTCTTTAAGTGCCAAAGGATACAATCAGCGTTTGTATTACATGGTTTTACTGTCGAAATCTATTTCTCTGAAGTAACTGTGCCGCCTTTGTAAAAGGATTTAGTTGCCAAGAGTTGTATCATGAACTCTAGAATCCTCCTCTTGGCAAGTCCTGCTCAAAGTATCATGTATTCTTTCAGTGTCAGAGGATTATATCTTGTTTCAGCCACTGTACAAGCTAAGAAAGACTGCATTCGGAAAAGCATATGATGATCAAGATACGAACGTTCTTCCTTATCTACTAAGGTTTTGGATATGTACATTCTAATGCTCAAAAGGTAGTATCAAAAGTGTCTAACTCTGAGCAACAAATGACAATAGATAATATCAAAATTGTCTACCTATGAACAATAAATGACAGAAGATAAATAAAGGCTATGGTAATAGCCACATTCTTAGTATATCTACTTGAGGTAGAAAGATAACATAATACAGATTAGGTATCCACTTGACGTTGTACTCAAAGTCTACAACTTCATGCCTGAATCATCTCACAAACACAAGTATAGAAAGACATCACTACAGCTCAGGTTTCTTTAAATGAGTGAAAAAATAAATTTTGTAATGTGCTAGAATACATAAGATTTGTAAATTTACTAGAACACAGACGATGTATATCTATTGAATGCCTGAAAAGATAAAATAAAGAAAAAATTATATTAAGGGCTTAGGATTCACTTCTCTCGGTAGAAGAATGCATGCATGAATATTCTTGAAGGAGGGCTTCTGAGAAGAAACACTACCTAGAACGTGTATTGTACAATGCTTCTCGCAGTGCTCGGGTAATACACATTGTACCATGCTTCTCCATTCGGGTAATACACATTGTACCATGCTTTTCCATTCAGTCCTTGATTACACTTGATTTCTTATCTTGCGAGCTGCCCCTAAGCCGGACTATGTGAGAAACTAGAGGAGGCTGATCTCATTTCCGCCTTTGTTTGAATTTATACACCCGATATCCTCCTCATCCTTTTTCTGACCAGGACTGCTCTACATTGTAGAGTCCGTAATACCTATACCTAAAAGGCAATTCCTCACATGATCAGATTAATCTAATGGGTTGTTTCTTCCTCCAGCTATTCCACAAGGCTGCATTTCCTCGAGTTAGTTGCTGATCATAAACTTGTTTCTTTCTCCTATGATGATCCTTCACACCTTGGTCTGCGTATATAATCACATCTCCATTGTCAATATTGTCTTCTTAACCGCCACAAACAATAATACCCACAGGCCATGGAACCATGTCGCCTAATTCTTCAGGATCTAGGTACTAGCTCAGTCACATAATTTATGACTGATAAACGTGAAAGGACTATAATAGCTGAAGGCAGATTCTGACACCCGTAACTGTAACTTTTAACGCCTAACTGTAAACCTACCTTACCTGTAACCCTAACTCCAAATCCAAAAACCCTAACCCCAAACCCAAAACAAAACAGTGAAAAAAACCTTAACTGTAACCCTAAAGCTAAAACAGTGAGAACAAAAAGAACTAACAAAATATATCCCAAATCAAATATACATATAGCTAATCTTGTTGAAGCTGCTCCTCCGATGGTTCAGCAAGAGGGACTTGGGGTTTACAGGATATTAAAATCTCCTGCAAACGAAGGGGTTGTCTAAACTATTTATGCGCAGACCAAACTGCAGATGTATATAATTATTGTAGCTTTCCTCCCTATTGAAGTTCGTCAATTGCTCTTTGTCATTTTTCTCCAAGCGTAAATATATACCTACCTAAAGAGGTCTATGCAAACCTATAATACTCAGCAACCTTCGAGACTGGAATAGCTCTCCAACTTCGACAGCAGGAACAAATTTTATATGATTCTAGCGAAGATTTCGCCAAAGAAATTTTAGTTTATCCGATGCATCGTCGAACACTTTTATGGTTTTCGGGTCGTCCTCTTTGTAGATCTTTCCTCTTTACGTGCTAGTCTCTAGACTAAATCATGGAACTTTGACACCACTGGCTCCCTTTCACGGGCCTCTTTGTAGGAGACATCTTCAACCTCTTTCCTATTGAATTTGGAAATAAATGTGTCCTTTGGTTCGCTTCTCTTTTATCGCTTGCACCGGGATCCTCAGTTTGATGTGGTGGGCTCAAAATCGAGTTTTCCTCTTGAGATTCACGGTCCCGTTCGTTGGCACCGACATGATTAGGAATGTCTCCTAAATTTTTGTTTAGCAACTGTTTCACCGGTTGTCTCTGATAGTCCAAATATTAAACTTTTCTCTTTCTTTCAATTACCCCGGCGTCTTCTCAACCATTGACAACAGGGCATTCAGGAGGTAACCTTATGTCAAAGGTTGATCGGACGCCAGGGGTATTGCAAGAAAGAGGAAAGTTGAATACTTGGACTATCAGAGATGAAACAGATGCTACAAAAATTTAGGAGACATGCCTCATCATTTCGGTGCCAATAAATGGGACTGTGAGTTTCAAGAGGCAAACTCGAGTTCGAGCCCACCAAATCGAACTGAGGAGCCCCGCTCAAGCAAAAAGGAAAATAACCAAAGGAAGCATTTAGTCCAAATTCTAGGCCCGTGAAAGGAGGTCAGTCGTGTCAAAGCTCCATGATTTAGTCCAAAGACAGGTACATAAAGAGGAAAGATTCGATAATGAAAGACGATCTGGAAACCATAAAAGTCTTAGACCATGCATCAGATAAACTGAAATTTCTTTGGCGAAATATTTGCAAGAATCATATAGGATCTGTTCCCGGTGTCGAAGTTGGAGATGTGTAGCTGGAACACATCTAAAGGTTGGAACAAATATTTGCAAGAATCATATATATCTAAAGCCTGCACATGGTGTCACTGGCTACTAGCGTGGTTGGTGTTAGTGGTTATTAAGAAAGTATTGATCCGAGAGTGTTGGAATATAACTACCACTTGTTTTAGGTGTGATTGTGCTTATTATAATTACTTGTCATTAAGTAAAGTTTAATTCTATTTAGAATAGTTTATTAAGTAAAGTTTAATTCTATTTAGAATAGTTTTTTAGTCATTCAAAAAGTTGTTTGAATTAGTTGAGTTTGTGAGATTCTCATACTTCTAAATTGGTGTGAGGTTGAGATATTTGCTCAACAAAGTAAATTGTGTGATGAAGGTAGTTTATATATTTTAAAATTGTGTATTTATATGTACACTAATTTTGTATTTAATAGAACATCATCACAAATTTGGTATAAAAATAATGTTTGCTATCTCATTTCTTATCACAAAAATGTAATAATATACCCAAGGTGGGAAGAGTCATCAGAGCTCACTCCAGGGAATGCAGCCCTTTGGAATAGCTGGAGGAAGAAACAGTTAAATTAATCTGATCATGTCAGCAATTAGCCTATGGGTATAAGTATGGTGAGCTCTACAACGTACAACATTCCTGGTCAGAAAAAGGATGAGCAGGATATCGGGTGTATAAATTCAGACCAATGCAGAAACGAGATCAACCTCCTCTAGCTTCTCACATAGTTCGGTTTGGGGGCAGCTTGGAAGGTAAGATAACAAGTGTAATCAATGAAGACATCGCGGAAGGACGAGACCTAGACAATGTCTACACTTTTGATGATTTCAAATACCTCGTCACTATGGAGTATCCATATTGGCTCCCTAAACCACGGTCGCTAGAACGATGCTGTTGTATTGGATGATGCACTGATTATGGGATCTGTCTTGTTCTAGAATAAATGTAGGGGAATTTTCTTACAGAGCCAATGGGACACTAGTTAAAGATATGATAGTAGTGTATGAGTGTGGACCTTAATGCAGATATCCACCAACTTGCACAAATAGGGTTTCTCAACATGGGTTGAAGCATAAGATTGAGATTTTGAGGACACCAAGGAAGGATTTGGGAGTTCGGACATTGGAATTCATACATGCAAGTGCATTTATTATTTTGTAAAAAAGGTAATCTATATTGCTCTTAAAAGACCTTAATGAATAAGTTTATTTTTCCAATTTCGTCTCTATCCATGGAAGGAAATTCGAGTGACCTGCGAGGAGTGGTCAACGATGATATAGTTCTAGCCTTTCCTTTTGAACTAGTTGGGGATAAGGGTTAGAAAGTGGACACATTTAGATCTGGGAATGTGGAGTGAAAAACATATTTTTTTGGCATGTTTTACATGATCACCATGAGAAAGATATTGTTAGAATTGTAAATACGAAAAACACAATTCACATATGATAATTAACAATCACACACATAGAAACGCAAGGATTTTACGTGGCTCACCCAAACATTGGGCTACCTACACCAAGCATAGGGATTAGTTGTCTTATTATTTAGATCATGGAGATTACAGTAGACTTGCAAGTTCTCACTATGTCTCTCTCTTTGCCTCTACAGGCTTAAATGTATTTATATACATTTACAAGAAACTGATTATTAAATGAAATCCCTATCCATATTCTAACTTGTTCTATTTGGTTGTAACCAACGCAGAATAATAGGATCCAAATCTATCATTGAAGGAATTTGTTGTCACCAAATCCCAACAATATCCACATTGACAACAATTAACATGATACCTTGCTCCCTCCTTTTGTTCATCACCTTTTCTGCAAGCCAAGAGAAGCCAAGCACCATTGCAGATTCTCTAATAAAACTGGTTCCATGATCTCACCTGTGTGACTTGCATGAGTTTGGATTTCCTGAAGGGTCACTCCACCTCCAACATGTCTTTCACAACTATGTTGTGAGACATATTTAGTGATAAATCTCCTTCTATCCAAAACACCTATAAAATATACATTACAATTATCATAGACCCTCTTAATGTAACCAATATAGGTGACATTTGTGTTTCTCAAACGCTAAAGCACCCATTTCACTGCAACACCTGAATCTGTCAAGTATCTAAAAACATCATTAGCATGTGAAACATCTGGTTTTAACTCATTCATCACATACAACAGACCTCCTATTAACTCATTCATCACATACAACAGACCTCCTACTGAACTTACAT
>JASDQU010307019.1:65013-77012 GCA_032191745.1 Picea mariana | reverse complement strand
TGTCAATGATGACGTTGTCAGAAGTAGGATCCCACAGACAACATCCTTATATACCATCATCATAACTTGCAGAGACATAAAACAAGCAGGAATTCAGAAACAAAGATTTTAAGTTTGGAACTGATTTACCACTTACCAGTACCTAGAATTATTTATTTTTATTATAACCTCGATGTTTTTTCCATAAAAAAGAATATACATGTCACTTCATATGCTACTTCAGTACTCCCTTCCATCCTATAAAGGTTATCAACCTTTGTTTCCTTCATCACTACTAAACTATATTTCGACACTGTGAGTGGTCCACCATGACCTATATACTTATATCCAAAAGAATCCAACACTTCCAATGAAATAAAATTTGATTTAAGCTCAGGTACATATCTAACATTTGTTAATTCCCTAACAATACCATCGAACATCCTGATTCTAATACTGCCAACCCTAACAGTTTTACAAGGAATACCATTCCCCATAAACACTACACCCTCATCAACATGTGTGAGCACAATTTTTATGTGAGCACATCTGGTGGGAGGCACCTGAATCTAACTTCCATTCTTATTGATATTGTAAATTACTAGAAACATGTAAAACTTGATCATTCATACTTAAATTTGGCACAGCCAAATTTTCTTCCTTCGTAGAGTTTTCCTCGGATTCCTTTCTCTTCCAACAATCTTTCTTGAGATGTCATGTTTTTCCACAGTACCATCATTTTGATTTACCCTTTCTGTTTCTTGAATTAGATCGAGAAAAACTTTTCTCATTCTGCTCTTTAGTTCGACCTATGATTAGCATCGCCTCTGAAGTTGAGGTTTCTTGACTAGATTTTCTCCTCATCTCCTCAGCCAACAAAGCTCCCACAACAGAGTCATAATCTAAAACATCTACTGAGCTAAAACTAATAGAGGTGACTAGATTATTCCAAAACTCAGGCAACAAAGACAATAGTGTAATAGTCTTATCCTCATCTTCGAATTTAGCTTCCATACTAGTCAATTGAACTATAAGGGCATTGAAGGTATCTAAATGGTCAACAACTTTTGTACCTTATTTCATCCACAAACTGTACAACTCTCTCTTCCAGTAGATTCTGCTCATCAAGGACTTCGTCATATAGACTTTCCAACTTGCTCCATAAGCCTGATGTTGTATCCTCTCCTACGATATTCAACAAAACATCATCCGCCAGACATAAACGAATGGTACAAAGAGATTTTGCATCCAGATCTTCCCATTCTCATTTTGTCATGGCTGTTGGTTTCTTTGACTAGCTTGCCAATGCTTTTTGCAACCCTTGTTGCACAAGTAAATCCCGCATCTTGAGCTTCAAGAACTCAAAATTGTTTTTACCGTTGAACTTTTCAATTTCAAACTTCGAACTCTACATCTTAGCCATTAGCACAAAAATCTCCTAATGTCCACTGCTTATAAAATCTTTTTAAATGTAGATGAATAATAAATAAAGTTAAATGTGGATCCTTAATAATAAAGTTAAAGGTTAGCCACAAAAGGTTTAAAATAGTAAAAATATATATAGTTTTCATAAAACCTTTTTAATTTACTTTATACCTTAAACTTTTCATAAATTCAGCCAAGTGACTCTTTAATTAAAAACACTTTTTACTTTAATTAACTCCTCCACCTTTACTTTTCCAAAGAACCATACCTTAAAATTTCCAAGAAGAAAATCATGGGCATTTGTTTAAGAGGAGTGGCCGCACCTCAGGCTACCACTGGAGTGAAGTGAAGCAATATTGAAAGATCTACGCACTGTTCCTCATACTCAACCACAATGATTTTAGTATTTGTGCACGAGCGATGTAGAAATCGACGCAATCTTTGAGAGGAGGGACCTGCGTCAATGTAGAGATTGACGCGCCTCACACAGATGTTGTTGTTGTTTTGAAATTTGACGCCCTTGACATCTCTCCTCTAACCAGCCTTTTATATCACTTGTTAGAATTGTAAATGCGGAAAACACAATTCACATATGATAATTAATAATCACATATAGAAACATAGGGATTTGAGGTGGTTCACCCAAATGTTGGGCTATGTCCACCAAGCATAGGCATCGGCTGTCTTATTATTCATATCAAGGAGATTACAGTAGACTTGCAAGTTCTCAGTGCAAGAAACTGATTATTAAATGCAATCCCTATCCATATTCTAACTTGGTCTATTTAGTTGTAACCAAAACAGAATAATAAGATCCAAATCTATCATTGAAAGAATTAGTTGTCACCAAATACCAACAGAGATTCCTCACATTTTATTGTTTTCTCAAAACAATGAGTCCATAGCCACTTTTTTGAAGAAACTAGAAGCATAAGCAAATTGTGTATAAACAGTCTGTTTAGGAAGTAGAACTGAATGGAGAACCATGGTACAAGGTGTATTACCCGTTCTTCAGTCTGCCAGCTGAGCACTGCTAGAAGCATTGTAAAATACACGTTTTAGGTACTGTCCTGTCTCAGAAGCCTTCTTAAGAATTTTCATGCATACATTCTTCAACCAAAAAGAGTGAATCGTAAGCTATTAATATAATTTTTTCTTTACTTTATCTTTTCAGACATTCAATAGATATACATGTCTGTGCTTCTAGTAAATTTATAAATCTTCAGTATTCTAGAAAATTGCAAAATTTATTTTTACTCACATTTAAGGAAACCTCCTGAGCTGTCCTGATTTCTTGTTAGGAAACGCATCTCCAAGATTTGTATTTCAAACAGCATTCATATATTTAACACAACGAATGATGGATTAACACAACAGGTTATTCATTTTGTTGAATAAATTTAAAATCCAGCTGAACAAACGAACGAATTACTTAATAGCATACCTAAAACCCAGATGGTTATTCATTGTGCCTTTTTTACCTGCCGTACCAAAATGCAAGATATCTAAAGAGGACTTCAACAGCTCCGACTTTGCAAGAAGAGGAGGAAGGGTTGTAAATGCCTGGTTCAATATCGATAAAACACCATCCCTCCATCCTGTAGGAATTCTTCACCTTGGCCCCGCAGCTACCATTTAACCATGTATACAACATCAGAATGTTAGCGTTCCACTGACTCACTCGTATATTGAAGGATTATTTTCATATGTAAAATATTGCACTGAATTAATTACCATATCAATTTCATCTGTGTTTCTAACTTGATTTCCAAGCTCTTCATCTGTGTCAATAACTTGATATCCTCAAACTCAGATTTGGAATAGCCTCCTTCTCAGCATGTTGGTTGTATTTAAATCGCACCGACGCATCACATCCCTGAAACCATTTTCATTTACCAAATTCTTTGAGATTGATGGCCCATGCGGCAGAAACGCATATGCGGATATACAATAACGCTTTGATTAAGGGACAAAAATCGAAACGGCTCTAAATTGGTCTGGTTACACCGTCGGGGCAAAAATCGAAACGGCAATAACGCTTCGAAACGGCAAAAATCGAAACGGCACTAAATGTAAATGGTGTGGTTGGTTACAGCCGCGTAGGGTTAGTAAAAACTCCCACGTGCAGTTATCAAATACTCCGCGCGCAGTGACTGTTGTTAATAACTTGATCGGTTATTTAGTATACTAATCACGTTAATGACTTTAAGATGAAGTTGAAGTATAAAATGTTGTAATGAAATGTTAAACTCTACCTTTGGAGTAACTATGAAATGACGCTACATTCTGTAAATGGTTGATGGTAATAATACCCAATGTGAAATCTATAACCTTTGAATTGTTGATCTTGTAGAGTTTGTCTCTAAATCAAGATGGTAATCCTTTTCCTAGAAACAGAAGCAGTCTAAATCAAGATGGTAATCATTTTCCTAAAAACAGAAGCAGGCATGTTGGTGAGGATGTATATATTCCAAGCATGCAATATATTACTTATTATGTTAGTGAGGATGAGTTTGTGTCTAAATCAAGATGGTAATTCTTTTTCCAAAAACAGAAGTTCCAAGCATGCAATATATTACTTATTATGTGTATTATTGGAAGACATATTACTTATGGGGAATATTTGTAAGAGAAGGAGATTACATGAGAGCTAAACTTATGCCATATATGTGATAACATATTCTGAAATATACTCATTTTGGGAGTGTAAAAATTAGATATGGCTTTTGTGGTTGTTATATGACTTGGGACTAAGTTTAAATATGTATGTATGTATGAGAATTTGAAATTGACTTTTTGACAATGGTGATTTTATCAAATATAAAGATTTTTAACAATTTGTTATTGTGATATTTATTCTTCAACTTATTTTTATATGAATAATTTTATAAATTAATAATATAATACACTTTAAATTTTGAATTTTTAAGTCTCCCATTCTGAAACAATGTGCACATACATCACTTATTTGATATTATTAATGATACATCATTCTACACTATTAATTGAATGGTGGAGTGTTGGGATACATCTATTTGGCATTTAATCCAAATATGACATTATAGCAACATTAAGATCAACTCGTATATGAATAATTTTATAAATTAATAATATAATACATTTTAAATTTTGAACTTTTAAGTCTTCCATTCTAAAATAATGGGCAAATATATCACTTATTTGGTATTATTAATGATGTATCTTTAATTCTGTTAATGAGAGCATATCAACTTTTTCGAGGGATTTGACTAGTTTTTGAGGTCATGGTCAATTTTTAAGGTCATGGTCAATCCTATCCCCAAGGAATTTGAACTTGTGATCTATTAGGAGGAAACATATGTTCTTAACTATTAAGCCTACTCAAGATGTATGTTATAATAATCATTTAAAATATTATTAAAAACAAGAATTCAATAATGTTAAGAGTTATAATTCATTTAAAAATTTTAAATATAATTTTTAAATAAATAAATCTTTAAACAATGTTGTAATAATCCTTTAAAATATTATTAAAAGGAAAAATTCAATAATATTAAGAGTTATAGTCCATTTAAAAGAAACTTGAGGTTTGAAAGTGTCATTCTTGAATAATAGAGTCATCATTTTACTAAATATGTAAATATCGCATATGAGAACTCATAAATTATGAAATTAAGATATGAAATTCAAATTTACTTTTGTATCAAAATTAATTAAATTTACTGATGTGTGATTTGCAAAATGATATATTTTAAAACTACTTACTTAAAATATGCCTTATTTAATTTTTATTTATTCATTATTTTTTGTTTGATAATTTTAATTATATATTTATATATATATATATATATATATATATAGTATCATTTATTTAAATACAATATTTTTCCTTTTATGTATAAAAATTTAGGGAAATGACTAATTATGTTATGTTTTTTTTTTTTAAGTAAAAAAGGGTTGGAGCCTATTATATTACCATAAATAGAATACATAGCTGTTAGTGATGCCAGCTGTCCCACCTGAGCAGGAAACCGGGACAGCTGGGCATCTTTGTCCATGTGTCACCCAATTTGCAGAATTAGCAAAATTAACAAAATTGACGTTACTACGTCCTGCCCGAAGGAAACCAGGACTAACAGTCACGAGCATGGAACTGGTTCGTCTACCTAGAGCTAAGAAATACTGATAGCTAGCTATCCTAAGGCATACATTATAATAACAAAACCAAAAGCAAATTCTAGTTCTGAACATTAGGTGACCTCTGAACCGGGATATTTGTCCTCGTCCACAGAATGCTTCCATCTTGCTGGGAATGAGTAAGCTTGTGCACAAGTTGAACACTATTTCTTTGGCAGAGTTCTGGAATGTTCCGCAAAGAACATGTCAAGCCGCTGATCCATTCACATGAGGCGGAAGATCTGATCTTCCAGCATATTTCTCATCTCAAAGACGAGATTGAGGTATCCCCAATCAACTGAAGGTGGTTGTTCCGGGCAGTGGCTGTCCATAAACTCCTCGCTGGTGGTCGCTTTTGCTTCCTGCGTCTTGTGCCCCTCCGCTTCCTTGGTGGGTTCGGGAGGAACCTCTTCTTCCACATAGCAGGGGGAGTAAGGCTTCTCTACACTGGTGTCATGAGGGTTGAGTGTGCTGCTTGCCGGCTGTGGTTTGCTATCCGAGCCAAAGTTCGAGCTTGGATTCCAATTTTCCGGTACCATGAACAGGGTATGCTTAGGAGGTCTTTCCAGGCCTCCTTCCAGGATTACCTCCTCTACGTATGCCATTGGAGGCGTGCGTGGTCTATTCCTGTGCCTCCCGGCGGCCATCGCCATTGCTTTCTCAAAGTTCTTCTTTCTCTTGCGCCGCGACTCCGCCGTGTACCATGCCGCTCCCCTTCACGGTTTCCCTCTGATTCGGGGCATGGTGAGGTTTCAGTGAATTATTTGTGTCCTGCCAACTGAAGTCGAGTTGCTACTGAGGATGGGAGAGGTTGCTGAGAGCGGCCACTGCCCCAATGGAATGGGAGAGAGACTGCTACAGTTCTACTTCACCTGTGGAGAGGAGGCCTCCAGGAGCGACCTGTTGCTTGGTCTCGAAACTTGAACAATGAGCGCGAATGAAAAACTAATCGCCATAACTAAAACAATCACCGTAGCCATTAAAGTCTACTGGATAGTGCGTTGGTGGTGGGTACCCTTCCCTTGCGCGAGGGGCCTCGTCGTTTGAATGCACCTGAGCGTAATCATGTCGAGTTATTGTCCGAGGTGATGTGAGCCAGTGGATGCATTAACGCTGCATCCCGGCTCACTCCCGTGTGGCAGCATTGCGCCCCGTGTCACCCCATCCGGGGAATAAAGATCGCTAGTGGCTAAGGCTTGATACCAAGTTAGGATCTCTGGAGCTGGTGAGCCTTGGCCATCCCAGCAGAAGTGTTCCTCGCCCATTTCAACTGCCTCGTTTGCTAACCGATCTGCCACTTTATTTACTTCTCGTTTCACATGGGAGGTAGTGATGCTGAGATGCGGTTGAAGGTGGTGACTGAAGTCTGCGAGCAGGCCATAGAGTCTCCATCTTGGTGAGATTTTATCAGGGTTGCATCCGTGGAGGATTTTGGTGGCTAGCCTTATGATGACTTGCGAATCTCCTTCCAGGATTATCTTGTGGTAACCTTTGTCGATGGTTGTTTGGAGTCCTCGCAGGAGTCCTATTAGCTCAGCTACATTGTTGGTTGTTTCTTCAAGGAAGCCTGCTTCCAGACCTAGGATTTCCCCACCTGAGTTCTTGAGCACTGCCCCATAACCTGCTGGTCCTGGGTTGCCTTTGGAGGCTCCATCAAAATTGACTTTGATGAAGTGCACTGGAGGGGGAGTCCAGTTGGTAGGGCTGGTTGGTTGTCCCGTGTTGCTTCTTTGTTTCAGTTGGTTGCTTATTATGGGCTTCCAGTTTTGAAGAATGTTATGCTTCTCAGGGCTGCACTGTCGATCTTCCTTTGTCCAGGACTTACTTCTGATTGTTTCTTTTATTAGGGATCTTATTTTCTCTCAAGTGGTTTCAGGTAGGGAGGATTGAGAGTGGAAAATTCTCTTGTTTCGTTCCTTCCAAATTTTCCAGAGGGTGAATCCTGGTAGCAGTTTCCATATGAGATTTAGAATGGGGTTGTTGAAGGAAATGTTGTCCCAATTTTCAATTGTGCCATTGATGTTGCTCCGGTTCCGGTTGGACTTGTGCATTTGTAGTGCTCCATAGTCCCAGATCTGTTGGCTATAATGACATCCGTTGAAGAGGTGTTCTTTAGTTTCCTCCTGTTGGAAGCATAGAACGCAGCGGGAGGGTCCGATGAAGCCTCTCTTTCTGAGGTTGTCACATGTTAAGGCTCTGTTGTGCACCAGTAGCAACAGAAAGGTAGAAACCTTAGGCCAGAGAGCAGGATTCCAAACTTTGCTCCAGATATGCTCCTTTTTTGGTTCTTGTTGGTTTCCTTGCAGTGAATAAGATTATTTGATAGTGAATAGGCCAGCCGTGGTGTATCCCCACCTCAGGATGTCTGATCCCTCTCTATACAGTATTTTCCTACTGGTGGCTAGAGATTGCCAGCTCTGCAGATCAAGAGTTTCAGGGATCCCGAGCTCTTGATGTGAGATTTTCCATTGGCGCCACCGTTGTTGCGGGGTTTGTGTTGTCCAGAAATCTTTGACTTTTAGAGGGGTGTTCTGGTTGAGGGCCCGTTTAAGGTCAGATAGTTCTTCCATTTTGTCTAGTGGTTTGAGCTGCTGCCAAGATTCTTGCCAGAACAGGGCACTTCCTCCATCTCTTAGCTCCCAAAAGATGTGGTTCTAAACCGGTGTGCGATTTTGCCAAGCTGTGTTCTAGATGTTGGACCCTTGTATGTTGTTGTTGTGTCAGATTAACTAATCTTTCGAAGTGTGGGGGGCATATTTTCTTTGCCACAGTTGCACCCAGGCTGCTGTTGGATTTTTCAGCCATCTCCACCGGATTTTGGCTCCCATTACTTGATTTAGTTTCCCTGGATCATGGAGCCCCAATCCGCCTTGACTCTTTGGCGTGCAGAGCCTATCCCAGTTGACTAAAGCCCATTTCTTCTTTGGTTGATGTCCTTGCCAGAGAAAGTTTCGTTGCAAGGTTCTAATGGCTTTGATGACTTTCTTGGGAGCCACCAGAGCGGTGAAGAGGTAGGTAGGTAAAACTTGCAGAACTAATTTGAGGAGAACCAATCGGGAGGCAATATTGAGGGGTCTGAAAGTCCAGTTGCATAGCCTGTTTGAAATGGAGAGGAGGAGGCTATCCCAGGAGATGGAGGTGGCCGCCTCTCCAGTGAGTGGAACTCCGAGATAATTGGACAGAAGAGAGCTCGTGGGTATCCCCAAAAGTATGGAAACATGTCGGTGGACAGAGGGCGGGGTGTTGAAGAAGTAGGGCTTGGATTTATCCAGGTTGAGCGACATGCCTGAGGCTTCAGTAAAGTCTGAGAGGATGGAGTTTAGCTTGGTAGCCTCTTGGACAGTGGGAGAGTTCAGAAGGAGGGTGTCATCTACAAATTGACTGCGTGAGGGTGCAGGCTGAATGTTGCGCAGAGGTAGGCCTTTGAGGGAGCCTTCATTGACCGCTTCTTTGATGTAGCATCCTAGGCCTTCCGCTAAGAGTACAAATAGAAAAGGGGATAGGGGGTCCCCCTGTCGGATTCCTCTGTATGGCGAGAAGGGTTTGGATGGTACACCATTAACTAGAATGGAGAAGAAGGTGGAGGAGATGAGATTCATGACCCAACTTACCCAACCCTGATCAAAGCTGAAGGAGTCGAGGACTGCTCTAATATACTGCCAACTGGCTCGGTCGAAAGCTTTTGAAAGGTCGAGTTTGATGAGCATACTTAGAGTTCTTGAAGTCTTGAGGGAGTGTATGATCTCATGAGCCAAAGTTGACGCTGTCCATGATTTGTCTTCCTTCGACGTACCCTGACTGTTCCTTGGAGATGACAAAAGGTAGGATGGGCTTGAGCCTAGTGGCGATGACCTTCGTTATAATTTTATAAATGACGTTGTACAGGGCTATAGGCCTGAACTGTTTGGGATTGGTGACTCTTTCTTCTTTCAGAATGAGAGTGAGGAAGGTGGCATTGAGAGCTGGCAGTACTAGACCTGAAGCTCTTGACTCCTCTACCACTTCCCACACTTCCTGTCTGACCAAATCCCATCAATGGTGGAAGAAATCTGTGGTAAACCCGTCCGGGCCTGGGGCTTTGCCTGGGGGCATAACCTTTACTGCTTGGTCAACCTCTTCTTGGGTAATGGGTCGAGTTAGGGCTGCATTCTGCTTCGGGGTAACTAGTGCTGGTATGTGTCCAGTTACTCTCCTGATTGCTTCCGTTCTATTCTTCTTTGGTTCCATTAGGAGGTCTTGATAGTATTTAAGCAGCTCCTCCTCAATTTTGGAGTGTTCCCTGGTTAAGATTCCCTAGTTGTCCTCTAGGTGAGTGATCCTATTGATATTCCATCTATGCATCATGGCTTTGTGGAAAAATTTTGTGTTCTTTTCCCCTTCTTTAAGTCACTGCACTCTGGATTTTTGCTTCCATAAGATTTCCTCCTGCTTCCTTCGTTCTTCTAATTGTGCCTGAAGTTTCTCCTCTTCCTCCATTAGTTTTGTGGTTCTAGATCCAGAAATGAGGATTTCTTGAATCTCCCCCAACCTGTTTTCTATAGTCCTTATGCTTTGAAGTATATTACTAAAGCTATTTTTGTTCCATTGTTTTAGCCTTTGCTTGAAATTTTTTTATCGCTTCTGAAATTTGTACATGCACGAGCCATGATCTATTTCCGCTTGGTCCCACCAGGATTTGGCTAGCCGTTTAAAGTCTGGGTGTGATAACCAAAATTTCCTGAAGCAGAAAGGCTTGTATCTGGGAGGCTCCCCCATGTCTAGCTGCAAAGCCAGGGGCCAATGGTCTGAGCCTGCTTTTGGTAGGATAAGGCTTTCCAGATGAGAGCCTGATTCCATGAGTTCTTCAGTTACCAGAAAACGGTCTAGTCGACAGGCAATGTGTTGATTACCTGATCTACGATTGGACCAAGTGAAGGTGCCATTGCTATTCTCTATATCTACTAATTTTAGATGATCAATGAGAGCTTTGAACTTACCACTGTCTTGCTCGAGTCTTTTGATGCCTCCAGTTTTCTCCTCCAGTGTCAGGATCATGTTCAAGTCACCTCCTAAGATCCAATTTGGGGTGGTTGTCAGGGTCTTGATCAGCTCGAGTCGCTCCATGAATTTGTCTTTGTCCTGGCTACCTTGAGGCTTGTAGACATTTGTGATGACTCCTTCCTGGTTCGTGCCCATGACCACGAAGTGAGCATTTATTGTGCCTATTGCTGTGAAGGGCTTGTTGATAGTCATGTTGGATGGGTTCCATAAGATGGCAATGCCACCTAAGGCTCCTATGGAGTCTGTTGTTATGGAGGTACATTCTCGCCATATGCGCTGAAAGATTGTTTCCACCTTTGCTCCTCTGCATTTAGTCTCTTGGAGCAGTAGAATATCTAGTTTCTCTGCTATGATGCAATCTCAGAGGATCCTTTGTTTGGATATACCATTCAGTCCTCTGATGTTCCAAGTGATGATCTTCATCATTAAGAGGGAGGTGATGAGTGGAGGTATCCCTCCGAGAGCTTGTGTATCTGACCTAAGTTTATCATGAGGTTTCCTGCTTCCTTGATCAGTTGGTGCGCAGTTTTCCTTCCCCTTCTTTTATTTTCGCGAAGGACTCTCTTCGAGCTAGAGTTCAGGTCTATTGCTATGCCCAGACGTGCTATGGATCCTGCAGAGGAATTGAGAAAGACCTTGTGCACCTTGCATAGTTGTTCCTCTGGGAGGGTCTGCAGGTTCTTTTGGTTCAGGGCTTCCTCCAGCTTTTCCAGATCTATCCCTTCCAGCTCTCGATCGTCCAGCATCATCGGGGTGTTCCCATCTCCTTCTCCTCTTTCCTCCATGTGAGTTTCATCAGTTTGAGGAGAAGGGTTGGGATTTGGGCATTTTGTTTGCGGCCGCTTGGGATTTTTGTGCGGGTCCTGCACCTCCTCATCTTCTGGTAGTTGCTCCAGAATCTCGTAAGAGTTCTTGGTGGCAATATTTTGTCTGGATTCCATGGTCTGCTTCTTTGGTGGGTTTCTCCTTTTTGATGCAACTGTGGTGAAGCCATCTTTCTGCATGGTATCATTTTTTTTTGTAACTTGTTTGATGAGAGGGAAATCTCGGTAGAGGTGGCCATGCTCATGGCATCTTCTGCATCTGAATGGTATATGTTCGTAGTCTAGAGTTTGTTGCCAGTCCTCATCCTGGTACTCAAGGGTTATCGCACCAAGGAGTGCTTTGGATATGTTCATATACACACAGATCCTAGCATACAAGGTGTATTTTTGCTGTCTTGTGCCTTCTGAAGCTTTCACATATTGCCCTAAGGTATTTCCTATACCCATTAGAATCTCTTCCAACCAGAACTCTTGAGGCAGGGAGTACAGGTGTATCCATACCGGGGCCATGGTAAAGTCTTCTTTGTCCGGGCTGAATCTTATGGTCCAAAAGAAGAGGAACAACCCTGCCGAGTT
>JASDQU010307019.1:42674-64029 GCA_032191745.1 Picea mariana | reverse complement strand
GATTTGCAAACTAGTGTTATTTTTAATAATAATAATTATTGTAATTTCTACTTTGGTAAATAGTTTGATTCTTGGATCAAAGCCACGGAAATAGTGTTCTATGAGCCTTAAATCACTAGTGTTATTTTTAATCAATAATAATTATTGTAATTTCTACTTTGGTAAATAGTTTGATTCTTGGATCAAAGCCACGGAAATAGTGTTCTATGAGCCTTAAATCACGATCCACTTTCAAAGTTACCATATGGTAATATGCTATTATCTTTATATGTTAAGGGTAAAGGGATAGTTATAAGATGATGTGAAATTACCATGATATGCTATTGAGTTCCTATGTTAAGGGTAATGTGATCGAGCCAAGTCCATGTATTTATTTATAGACTAGACCATAAGGTTTTCGTATTACCATGCGAGAATATGCTATTAAGTTTCTATATTAAGGGCAATGTGATAGTGTCAAGTGACCATAGGGTTTTGATGTTGGTAGGTATTATTATTTAGTTAATTGGAACAAATTTATGATTTTTATTTTTTTTAAATGAAAAGTATAGTAGGAATTGAATTTTATAGTAAAAAAAGATAGAGAAAAACAAGTTACATTTGGAAGTAATTATGATATCAAAAATACCACAACTTGTTTATAGATTTAGAAAGTTATTTGTGCAGCTTGAGTGGGTCTAATGGTTAAGAAAATGTATTTTCTCCTTGGAAGTCACATGTTCAAAACCAAAGGGGGTAGAATATGTGCATGTTTCAGTTCTTAAATGAGTATATTATGTGGCACTCTCACTCTCACTTTTAGGCTACAGAGTGGGATGTATTATATTCCCCAAGAGGATCCCAATGCTTAAAATTTTATGTCAATTGGGTTTATCTTGGTTGGTTTACATTTATCTTGGCGGGTTAGATCGAGTGGATGATTGTTTTGAAATGTATTATATTCCCCAAGAGGATCCCAATGCCTAAAATTTTATGTCAATTGGGTTTAGCTTGGGTGGTTTACATTTATTTTGGTGGGTTAGATTGAGTGGATGATTGTTTTGAATTAAAAGCAGAAGATTATGGGGTGAAGTCCTTGGGTTGGTTTTCTCTCTCTATATATATTATTAGGCCTCACTCAATGTCCATGTTGGGTTATGTTGTCAAAAATGCAACCAAAAAATTATCCTCTAAATGAGATGTGTATTACATTGAAAAAAAATTAGAAAGCTATTTGGAAAATAGTTGATAAAATATGAAACAAGGTTGTGAAAAATAAATAAAAATTTAGCAAGAGAAATAACTAAATATTGAATATGTCAAAGAGGTTCAAATCACTAACACATTTGTAAAAATTAAGTTGTTGAGATTGGTCCTTGGGAACCTAATATACCATAATACTTAGTTGGGAAAATAGTGCTAACTCAATAGATGATACAATAGAGGTTGACACCTATTTTCGGGATTTCAGGGACAGAATTTAGGTGAATAGAGAAAAATGTTGCTAAATTAGTAAATTCAAGGTATTAAGGCATGTAAACCCTCGCTCCAAGGAGGAAAGGATATTGAAGGATAAATGTAGTTTGGACATGTTGAAAGGGACTAGGTAATAGAGAGTCAATTCCACTGTGATATAATGAATAACCATACACTATTTAAATCCATCATTGGCCTCGAGATGCAACTATAAAATGTAGAGATGAACAAATGGAATTATGTTGGTTAGTTAGTGAGTCATTTGGTGTACTGAGGTAGCTATGTTGAGCTAGTGTTGTCGTTAATATTTCCTTGGTTGGGTCTATATTAGAGTTTTTTTTTCTTGTAAGAATTTTGTATTCTACTATGTAGGTTGTTGAGAAAGGAATCTGAATTTTTTTCCTTTACCAAATAATGTATTTGGTTTTGATAGAAATAATTGGAATCATGGCATCCCTTCAAGTCTATTTTCTTTTCTAATTTATATGAATGATGTTTATTCATGATTAGATGTAATTTATGATGTTTATGATTGATATTTCAAGAACCATATATATTATGTCTCATCAAACTATGGTAGTTGTAGAGAACATGTAACGATGTTTCAGTTATTAATTAGAATTACTATCAGATAATTTTGAGTAATGCCCTCATTTTTTGTATAATTATGTGTTATACCAATGCCCTTGCAATACCCCTTAGGTAATGATTTCCTTATAACCAAGGGATTGATATGTCACCTCTAGGTTAAAACACCTATGTTGGAAACCTAGCTGAACCTTGGGTTTTCATTTTGAACAATCAATTTTCAGATCAATTTTACAAGGATTTGATTGTCGAGGATGATTTTTTTATCCCCTTAAATTTTTATGATATTTTATGTAGTTTTGAATGAAATAAAAACATATGTAATAAATTCCTTAAAACGTAGATTTCATATCCTTCCTTTCCAACATATATATGTGCATTTCACTTTTAGGTGTCAGGGTCTACTAAATTCATATGTTGTGAGGATTAGATTGATACCACTGAACATGGATTAGATGGAAATAATAACTATTCCCAATTGACACTCCCTCCATATCTAGGAACGCATGTTTGAGAAACACTAAATAATGTTTTCAAGGGATTGAAATCATTTTACTTTTGTGGTGCAATGTTTGCCCTGTAGTGGGAATCTAATGTTGGTGTAATTGATTCACAAACTCTTCTCATAATAGAAATCAAATTTATGAGTTTAGTTGATATAACATACCCATATTCCTCCCTTGGCCATCAAGACACTCAATTAAAAGTTCATTTCCTTTACTAACCACCTATTAGGATAAATTTTAACTTTAAAAACACTGTCACCTATAATTCATTTGTAGATAAAACAAACATTTCATATTTTGAATTCATGAAATACCCATTGAATTAATGATGCAAGAGCATCACTCAAACTCATCACATGCTAGTTGTCTATCATGTTGGTGCGCATTCAAAGGATGGGAGAGGTGCCAACAATCTCGTTTTTCCAGAAGAAATTTAAATGTGATTAAGGAAATTTAATGATGTCGGGATGGAAGAGCCAAGCCCTACTTTTGCACTAGTTGTAGATGAAGTATCCTTAAGTGGTTGATGGTAGGAAGGATCTAGACCCGATTCGGGGTAGATTCCCACTCATGACAATCTACCCCATTAGATAATCATTTTGAATCATGATTAGACACCACTAGGGTAGCTTGCAGGGAAAGCTCATCGAGCCCCTACTATATAAATATTTGTATTGTATGCCCAGTAGAGGTTGTTGATAGAGGCAGTTGAAGATCGATGAAAAATAATTGTAAGCCAAGAGGAGAGTGGAGAGTCAAGACTCAGTTACAGTCTAGATTCCTACACTGTAATTGACATTATGTCATTAATATAATAGAATAGGTTTCACTATTTGTAATTTCCTATGTGATGGAAGTTATTGATGAATGTCATTTGTGTTTATTGGTATGTTTATGTTGTAGATGTGTATGTTAGATTTGATCTGCAAGGATAGAGATATAACCTTCTATCTGTGAGTTCACTAAATTAGTTTTGGGTTCTTTAAGTTAAACTTAAGGAGTGCGTGACAGATTGCCGAGACTCTATGAGCCAACTTAAGGAGTGTGTGTTTGAACTCTTTGGAATAAGAGGAGAACGTGCCAGGAGGGAACACCGGAATAATTCACAAACTCATAAGAGAACCTCAAGATTTTTGAATACCTTGGAGGAAGGTCTACGCACGAGGAAACGTAGAACATAATTACTGAATATTTTGTGGATTTCTTTCAGGAGGGCATTGACTAGGTGTGAGTGCACATAGGACCAACACATTCTGGATTGTTGGAGGAATTGAGGAAAAACATAGAGTTGTTGAATACTCTGAGAGAAGAATTCTCTACAAGTGTGCATTGAGCAGGAGTCAGGACTTGCCTTGGAAAACTTGAAGGATTTCAGGAATTCATAAGTAAGACTTGTGCAAGGAGTGCACTAGGCCAACACTTAGATAAGTGTTGCGAGAATATTTTTGAAGGCTTAATCAAGCGCAAGAAGTGTGCCTAAGGCCAAGTAAGTTGATCTTACAATATTAGGAGAAAGGGAATCGAGTTGCCATAAGGGCACCAGAGGGTCCATAGAAGGATGTAGAAGGGCAGAGAACCTTCAAGATTCAAGGTTTGAGCAAGTAAATCTCATAAGGAATTAATGTTGTCGTGCAGAGAGTTCTAGCAAGGAGTGCATAGAGGCTGAGAGAATTTTAGGTCTTGTACAATGCAAAAGGTGTTAAGTCTACATAGGAGGGAGGACCTATCGAAGTCCTGGGGTCAAGTAAAGATGCCCATCATCAGGAGAGGATAGGTGGAGAAAGATCAAAATATTTGGGAGTTAGAGATCTGAAGGAGTTTCCAAGAGAAAAGGGAAAATTTTATGAAGTCATGGAGAGAGGGGTGAATCCAGACCGTTGGATCTAGAAGCGACACATGGAGGAGACCCACACAACTTGGAGAAGTGGTGCTCTGAAATAAATCAGAGGAGAGAAAAGTGGAAAGACTCACGAAGGCCAGAGTCTGAAGTAGATCATAGTCATGGATCTAAATAAGTGACGAGGACTGTTGATCCTCACATCATTCATGTTCATCGATTCAGATTTTGGGGAAATAGGAGTTGGTTGTTGTGAAAAGGTCGAAGCCTGAAGCCGAAGCTCCTTTCATGTTTTATCCACGGGACACATCTCGAGGTCATATGATCAAAGGGGCCTAGCATGGAGAACTAGTTTCATCATCAAATTTCTTCAAAGAGGACAAGAAGAGGGCCACGGGGTTGATAGGAACTACACTTTGGGGAAAGAGGGACCTTTGAAAATTGTGTTGGGTTAGAACAACGAACTGAAGAGTCGATATGACTCAAGTGATTAAACGATCTTGGACTGGGAGGTTGAGTAGCCCTAGAGGGTCTACATCAAGTGGTATTAGAGCTTAACAAGATTGATTTATGTAGGCAAAGGAGATAGAGAAGTAGGATGATATCATCAATATGGTATCAGAGTCGATAAATAATTGATTTCTGTAGACAAGAGAGACAGATTGTTATGCTCTGTGGAAAGTGTTGCAAGGTTTGCAATAGATGGTAGATAGCTAGGTGGGTTGCAGGTGAAAAAATATGGTTGTTGAATTCCAGAAGCGCGGTCGAAGGGAGGACTACTAGCAGAAGAGAACATCAAAAATAGACAAGGATATCAATGAAATATGAGTAGATATGAAGAAGCTAGCATTGAATATGCAACAAGAGGTAAAGGTATGTTGGAGATATGAGTGGCCTTTGAAAAGGAAAGATGAGTAGCCTATTCAAAGGTTATTGGCTAGAAGGAAACAATAGGTGTTCAAAAGGTGGCTGAGGCATGTTGAGAACCTTAGTGATGAGGGAAAGAGATATGGAAGAGGTCTTGTAGATTTCTAGGTGGGCAATGAGAACAGATCGATTGATCTCATAAACTGATAGGAGGGAAGAGGAGACATACCAATTTTCTAGGTGGTCAAGGGAGAAGAAATGATCTCAAATGAGATTTCATGTCAGCAAGGGGTATTAACATATGGAAAGGAGGTGGAAGAAAGGCCTCATCCATATGAATATTCATGTAGATATGCACGCCATGTGAATGAAGACTATGAAAAGTTAAATACTTCCACCGACGAGGAGAAAGTTCAAGGGAGCATTCTAATCATTGGAGGAATCAAGATATTCCTTCCAAGAAACCAAAAAGAGGCTAGCATGTATGTTGCAGATACAATAGTGGAAGAACAACAAGCTGAGACTATCATGGAGGAGAAGCGGTAGATACGAAAGTCTGCCCCAATGACAAAGGAGGAGAACCTAATTGAGTCACTCACTCAGTGGGATATGGATTTGAAGATGATGGAGGATTGGTTGTACAGTCTGCAACCAGAAGTTTGTTGCCAGGAGATATCCATTCCAGAGGATATGTGCCAGCATGAGGAGAAACTGGAGGAGGATGGAGTCGAACCAGCACAAGAGGAACTAAAAGGTGTTAGTCTGTCAGAGGCGATAACTGAGTATCAGCTCAATACGGATCTTGTGGAGTTGAAGTCTACAACAAATTGGCCAACCGGTGTCATAGGATATGAAGGTATGATGGGGGACCATGTTGGTTTACTCATCAACCAACATGAGGAGTTGTAGCCGAGTATAATTCATAAGAAAATCCAGCCATAAGAGAAACTAGAAGAATTCATAGAGGAGATAAGGAGGCTGATGGTAAAGTCATCGAAATAGGTTTTCAGCAGAGGGAATCTGAACAGAAGAGAACCAACATGAATAGAAGGGAAACAACATTAGCAAAAGAAGTAAAGCAGAGAAGTAGGAGGACATCTCCAGGGGAATTTTTTGGGATCCAGGAGGATTTCAACAGAGTCGGGAATCTCATGAGGAGGAGATCATGAATTTTTAGAAGAAGTGGAGTATGATGTAGGAGCATTGCTCCACATCATCATGCACCATTTTTCTATCACGTTGGTGTGCATTCAAAGGATGGGAGAGGTGCCAAAACTCTTGTTTTGCTCGCAGAAATTTAAATTTGATTAAGGCAATTGAATGTTGTCGGGATGGAAGAGCCAAGTCTTTCTTTCGTAGAAGTTGTAGATGAGGTCGCCTTAAGTGGTTGATGGTAGGAAGGATCTAGAACTGATTGAGAATAGATTCTCATTCATTGTAATCTGCCTCATTAGATAGGCATTTTGAATGGTGATTAAACACCACTAGGGTAGCTTGGAGGGGAATCTCGTCGAGCCCCTCTTGTATAAATATTTGTATTGTATGCCCAGTAGAGGTTGTTGATAGAGGCAACTGAATATCAATGAAAAATCATTGTAATCTAAGATGAGAGTTGAGAGCTGATATTCAGTTGTAGTGCAGGCTCCTACACTGTAAATTGACATTTTGTCATTATATAACAGAAAATATTTCACTGTTTGTAATTTCCTGTGTGATGGATGTTACTGATGAATGTCATTTGTGTTTATTGGTATGTTTATGTTGTTGATGTGTATGTTATATTTCATCTATATGGATATATATATATAACCCTCTATATGTGACTTCACTGAATTTGTTTTGGGTTATTTAGGGTAAATACAGGGAGTGTGTGACAAAGTGTCGAGACTCTGTGAGCCAACGCAAGGAGTGTGTGCCTAAACTCTTTCGATTCAGAGGATAATGTGTCAGGAGGGCACACTGTAATAATTCACATACTTATAAGAGAACCTCAAGGTTGTTTAATACCTTGGAGGAAGATATGCGTAGGAGGAAGAGTAGAACATAATTACTAAAGTTCTGTGGAGTTCTTCTAGGAGGGCATTGACTAGGTGTGAGTGCACACAGGACCAACACATTCTAGACTGTTGGAGGAATTGAGGAAAAACATAGAGTTGTTGAATACTCTAAGGGAAGGAAGCTCTGCAAGTGTGCATTGAGCGAGAGGCATGCATTGCCTTGGAAAACCTGAAGGATTTCAGGAATTCAGAACTAATACCAATGCAAGGAGTGCACCAGGCCAACACTTAGATACATGTTGCAAGAATCTTCTAGAAGGCTTAATCAAGCACAAGAAGTGCACCTAAGCCTAAGTAATTTTGTCTTACAAGCTCAGGAGAAAGGGCATCAAGTTTCTAGAAGGGCACGAGAGGGTTCATAGAAGGACACAGAAGGGTCGAGAACTTTCAAGATTCAAGGTTTGGGCAAGTAAATCTTAGAAGTAATTAGTGTTGTCGCACACAGTTTTCTTGCAAGGAGTTCAGGGAGGCCAAGATAATTCGAGGTCTCGGACAACAAGAAAAGTGTTAATTTTGCAAAGGAGGGAGGACTTGTCAAAGTCCCAAAGTCAAGTANGAAAAATATTAGAAGATCCGTTAGTTAGAGATATAGAGGAATTTCCATGAGAAAAGGAAAAATTTCGCGAACTCGTAGAGACAAGAGTGAATCTAGGTCGTTGGATCTAGAAGGGACATGTGGAGGAGACCCATGCAATTCAGAGAAGTGGTTCTCTTGAAGAAATCATAGGAGATAAAAGTAGAAAGACTCCTGAAGGCCGAAGTCTGAAGTAGATCACAGTCATGAATATAAAGAAGTGACGGGGATCATTGATCCTCACATCATTCACGTTCACTGATTCAGAGTTCAGGGAAATAGGAATTGGATGTTTTGAAAAGGCTGAAGCCTGAATTCGAAGCACCTTTCAGGGTTTAGACCCGGGATTGAGTTCTAGGTCATATGGTTAAAGGGGTCTATCATGAAGAACTAGTGTCTCCGTCAACTTTCTTCAAAGAGGCCAAGAAGAGGGCCGCAGGGTTGATAGGACCTGCACTTTTGGGAAAGAGGGACCTGTGAAAATTGTGTTGGGTTCCATCAAGGAATTGAAGTGTTTATCCAACTCAAACAATTGAACGATATTAGACAAGGAGTGTTAGTAGCCCCAGAGGGTTTGCATCAATTAAATCCATCACATGTCATATTACAAACAAAAATTATTCCACACAAAGACAAATATGAAGACTTACCTATAATTTAATTCATGTCCACTAGCAAACTATTAAGTTATTCAATACCAAACCATAAGAATTGAATATGGATTCCACCCCTAGTATAGACCTTGATATGACCAGTGGGAGGAAACTTCTACAAGGTTCTAATCCCACTCAACAATACCCATTTCCCATGAAAAATTCCAATATACTAACTATTACGCACACTCGTCCCTTATCCAATAGATAACCATTCATGTACATCTTAACCATTTACACACACATTATGAGAATATATTCCATTTTGATTCTCAATCATCTATTGAGATCTATTTCCATTCTAGTGCATGCAAAATGACCTCAAACTATTGGTTTCCTTTTGTAAAAAACTCAGAAGAGAAACAATTCACTCAAAATATCAATGAGAAGCACTAACAATATTCTAGGTTTGATGGTGTTTTCTTAGTCATTGAAGGCATTCTAGAACAATTTTAGCCTCAAAATCATCCCATTTAGTCTCATATTTTCAATGAAAATTTGAAAATTCCCCCACCTCCATGTGTTATTTCCAACATAATTCCATGTGTTTCTCTTTATCATTGTAGGAATAACAACAATGAAAACTACAAGATTCATACAAATTATTCCATGAATAAGAAGGTGAAAATTCCTTCTGATTAATGGATAAGTGATCTATGAAAAATAGTGAATAATTCATTTTCACCTAAGGCATACATTCTATGAATGGGGAATACTCCTTTCCCATGAAGAATGGGGAAACATCAAAAGGAAAATCAAGTCAAATACTGACATGAAAATCTATAAATAAGCATGGGAAAAACTATGTACCCCACAAAGGATAGGCAGGGATGATTTTAAGGATGGAAATTTATTTTAAAATGTAGAAACCTTGGCGAATCTTACTAATCCTTCATATGCCAACTATAAATGTTTGGCGATATTTCTGTAAAAATAGTCAAATTTCTAAGGATTTTATATAGTTTTTATAAAATTTTGGCAATTTTTAGGGTAAAATAATTTTATCCTATAGAATTTGGGCGAATTATTTTTAAAATAGTGAATCTCATTTTTGGAAAAACCATGGAAAATTAGCCCACGAGTGAAATTTAGCCCCTAAAATCATCCATGAGGATAGGTGTTAAGTTAAAGAATCCACACACATCGTTTCCTCTTTACCCTTTGTCAAATCATAGTCCCCTTGTTAATTACTCAAGATTTTATTTTTTTTGGATATTACATTATTATTTATCTTATTTTATTCATGTTTTTACATAGTTAAGCACACCATGGAAAACATAACAACCATACCATGTTCCTATATTGTTACCAACACTCATATGTATTCACTATTCGAGCCTTGACCTTTAGTTCCACACTAAAAATATTTACAATGTATTTCATATTGTTTACACTTAGGGTCATTATACTTAGACCAATTGGATTCAGTCCCATAACATAAGCAACATCATATAAATAATACATGATTTAATGTATTATATTGCAATGGTTAAACCGATATATAACATTTTGAACCCCTCTTGAATAACACCATGCTTGCTAAAAATTTCTTTCTAGGAATGATACCATGCCTTCAGTCTTGGCCACATACTCAATGGTATTCTACATTGAAATTTTTTTTCGTTGACCATATTGAACAACAATGTTCAATAATTCCTTCACTACTTTGAGATGCTTTCAATTCCTTAGGATTTTAGCATATACCTATAACAACCATTAGATGAAAGGCTAAATATGACAACCATTTCTATTCAAAAATTACTATCTTCATATTTCTTTCAAATTCATAAACACAACACATATATATTCAGAGTATGAGATATAGTATGTGTTATAAAAAGATTTGCCTCACCCTATGCAATCTTGCACAAAGGGCCTTTTTCCATTTCCCTATGCAGACTTTCAATCCCTTTTTGAAAATCCTAGAGATAAAAATACATTGTTTTCCACATGTATGCACCTTGACTACCATATAGCATGTGTATATGTGTGTTGCACCACTACAACCCGCGTACATTGGTATTTGTGCCCCAAAATGAAAAATGGTGTCGGGTTTCCATGTAACGATAGGAGATCAATGGTCCTTGGCATTCCATATACTTGAAATGTTCTGACTCGGCCCTTTAGTTCCATTTGAAGGCTATAAATGGTCCAATTATGAGCTATGGAAAAGAGGAGAAAAAATTCAAATTTGAGAGTAAGGCTACTCTGGAGAAATAATAAAAATTGCCTCGTAAATGTATATTGTAATTTCATAGTAAATATTCATCACTCATCATTAAGTCACATATATGACAGTAGAGATTATGTTAGGGTTTTTTTCCCTAGAAGGAAACCCTCTTTTGTGAGGGAATTGTATTGCGAATATGTGTTTGTGCATGTCTATGATTATTGTATTATGAGAGAGGAGACTCTGAGGGAAAGAAGAGGAAGTTACATTGGGTGTGTTGTAGGTTGTATCCCTTCGTTTTGATGGATAATAAAAATGATGGACCTGAAAATTTCTCTGGTGGACATAGCCCACAATGGGTGAACCAGGTATATATGTGTCTATATTGTATTTTGTATCTTATGTGTTTTATTTCTGAAATTTTCTTATTTTACTTCTCCGTGATCCTATTTTTCTAAAAAAAGAGAAAATGGATTCCCTAGTAAATAACCAAACTTGGGACTTGGTTCAGTTTCCTGCAAGAAAAAGAGAATTACAGAATATATGGGTTTAGAGGCTGAAGGAAGATGATTGAGGAAAAAAGAGGTACAAGGCTAGACTTGTTGTAAATGGATTTGCACAAAAGAAAGCTATATATTTCAATGAAATATTTTCTCTTTTTGTTAAAATGACTTCAATTAGGACTATTTTAAGTCTTGCGGAAGAAGAAGATCTGCGTCTTGAACAGTTAGATGTAAAAAAACTATTCTCAATGGGGATTTGGGGGAATATATTTATATGCAAAAGACACAAGGATATGGGTAAAAGGAAAGGACATTTTGGTATGCAGGTTCAAGAAGATCTTGTATGCCCTAAATCAATATCCTAGGCAGTGGTAGTTGAAGTTTGACAGGTTTATGACAAAACAAGGTTATAGTAGATGTCATTCTAATCACTGTATTTATTTTAAGATGATAGAAAATGGAAGCTATATTATATTTTTATTGCATGCAGATGACACATGTGTTGTAGGGTCTAACATGTAGAATATAAATGTGATAAAAAATAAATTATATTTAATTCATTTGCGATGAAGGATTTGGGTGTTGCAAAGAAAATCCTTGGTATGAGAATAAAAAGACACAAGAAAAATCACAAATTAGCATTCTCTTAGGGTGAGTACATAGAGAAGGTGTTGGAGAGGTTTATAATGTAGAATGAAAAAACATTTAGTACACCTTCGGCCAACCATTTCAAATTAACCAAGGAAATGTGTCGCAAGACATAAGACTAGATAGAATACATGTCCAAGGTCCCTTATTCATCAATATTTGGCATCTTGATGTATGATATGGTGTGCATAAAACCAGATATTGTACATGCAATGGGAGTTGTGAGTAGGAATGTGAACAATCTAGGTAAAGAACATTTGTAGGTAGTAAAGTGCATTCTCAGGTATTTGAGAGGTATTGTTACTCATGCATTATGTTTTGGAGGTTCATACATTGTTCTACAAGGATATGTTGATTCATATATGGTGGGTGATAAAGATACCATGAGGAACACCACATGGTATGTTTTTACTGTAGGTGGAACAATAGTAATTTGGATTTCAAAACTACAAAAGGTTGTTTCACTTTCAACAATGAAAGTAGAGTAAATTGTTGCTATAGAGGTTAGTAAAGAAATGATTTGGATATAGAGGTTTATGGAGGAATTGAGAAAGAAGCAAGAGAATAATAGTATGTATTGTGATAGATAGAGTTACATTCATATTGCAAATAAATCAAACTTATATTCTAATACTAATAATATAAAACTCATATACCATTTCATATGATCCATTTTGGAAGATGGACAATTGAAGTTGGAAAATATACATACTAACTAGAATCCTGCAGACATGTTAACAAAGGTAGTAATCGAGGAGAAATTGAGTTCCTTCTTAGTTTCAGTTAGCCTTCAAGCATGAAGGTGAATACATGAAATTTTTTAGGTCAAAGGTGGATCATAGTCCAACATGTACAGTAACAGTGGAGTTGTTGGGATCAGTCTCCAAGTGGGAGAATGTTTGTTGTGGAGCTTGATTATCTTCCTGATTCAGAGGTCTTGTTTTAGCTGCATTTGGATCCCATTACCTTACATGGGTGTGTGTGGGGGATTTCTTCCACACTTCTCTTGCCAGGGGGGGTGTGAGAAATTTTGGAGCACCCCCTTGGTGGGGGATTTGGTGGAAGTACCATGGAAGAGAAATTTTGGGAAAAATTACCTTATATAATATTGTAATTTCGTAGTCTGTCTGACCATTCAATATAATTTCACAAACATGACGATATAAGTTATGTTAGGGATTTTTTCCCTAGAAAGAAACACTTTTTTATGTATGAGAGAATTGTATTATTATTATTATTATTGTGTCTGTGTGAGTGAGTGAATATTGTATTGTGAGCAAAGAGATTATGAGAGAAAGAAGATGAGTTGCAATGGGTATGATGTATGTTGTATCGCTTCATTGGTTGTATAATAATAAAGGAAGGACCTAGCAATTTCTCTGGTTGATGTATCCCACACTGGGTGAACCACACATATTTGTCTCTATTATATTGTGTATCTTTTGTGTTTTATTTCCTCATTTGTTTTATTTTATTGATTCACCATCATGTTTTTCTAACATGTCTTCCTACATTTGTGCTCTCCCTCAAATTTTCACCCAGACATTCCTAGTATGCTTATGGTTTCTTACTACCAAATTGTGTGCTAGTTTTTCCTGTATAGCTTCTATGCACAATATCTCCTCTACACATGCACTCATACCCTTCGCATGTTTTTCCCTTCCGTTTTAGAATTGACTTCCTCTACATGCACCCATGTACTTATGCCTTTTCTACCTGTCTCAAACTTTCTTGAGTTATTTCCATGAACCTAGGTTGTAATTTTCCCCTCTAATTGATGATTCATTATCCTACATGAATCCCATAGTATATAGTCAAAAAATAAAATGGGCAGTCAAAGTATCAAACCCTAAAAAGGTATTAAATAAAATAAATAGTAATATTTTAATCAAGTGAGGGTTTGATTTGGTCAAGAAGGAAAATCTAGAAGAATTATAGGAGAAGAATAAATAGAAGGGGGTCCTACCACTTTGGCAATATGATTTGATATGTATTGATTTTTCTTGTGGCCATCGTTTTCATTATGGTTTTGGGAAAAACCCTTCCAGTGCAAGTTTAGTTTTGGTGGTGCAATACCCACCCTATATAGACAAAGGAGACTTCATTTGGAGTCTTTGTCTTGTATTATTTTCTAAAGATATTTCAATATACTAGAGCAGAGCAGTGAGAGGCTTTGAGAGCCTTGATTTCTATGTTGGTATCATTCCAGGTTTCCTTGTGTGTTTTGTAGCAGATTGTGTAGATTTCTAGCAACCAATAGTTTATATTCTTAGTCTTTTTTTGTAGTTGATTTTATAGCCACTAGAGATATTTGTATTATTGTTCCCATTAATAATAAGATTCCCTATTATTCTACTCTATTTATGTGGGCTTGCGATGTGTTTGATAATATTCCTTATTGAGCAAATTATTGTAAGGGTTTAATATCAGTTCACAAAGGAATAATTAATAATTTGGGTGAAGGATATTATAGTGGTATCAGAGATGGTGCTTCTTACATCCTATAATGCCAAGGAAGAAGGGAGGTAGAGGAAAACCCTCTAAAAATTCACCAGAGAGGAATTTAGAAGAAATCCCATTAGAATCAAAACCATAATGAAGCATGAGAAACCAAGGTGAATACAAAGTCCAACAATTGTTGGAATCTATAGTTGTAGGACAACTACAAATAATTTCTATCCATCAAGATACAACACAACTTTTGACAGAACTCATTCAAATCCAAGGAGGCTACAATGGGAATCATAAATAGGGTTGTCAACAAAGTAGTAGGGCATATAGGGAGAATAAAAACACTCATATTCCCATACATAGTGACTCACCGAAAGGTAGAAGTAAAATACCAAGGCCATCATTACTGAAATTTCTTAAGGAGTAGTAGACAGAGGTTCTAGAAAAATAAGACTAGGATAGTGATACCATTAAGGGTTATGAAGAGTACCTAGCCACACCAGAAGGTTTTCGGGAAGCATTTTCATTCCAATATGATTAGGATGCTAAACATAGGAACAAACCAAGGGAATGGAACAAAATAATGCAATACCAACAAAACTATGATCTTATGTGTAGGGTGGGTATGTTAACTATTCTCTCTTCCAATGTATCAACTAAGAGTTCATCTAGTACTTGGGTGTAGAAGATGGACACTTACCTCCAGCTCAACCCAATGAATGGGGAAGAGGCAATAAATATTTCCACCTTACATTTGTATGGGGAGGCTCATGAATGGTGGCATCATGGGCTGGTCACGCCTGGACATGCTAACATTACATCATATGTAGAATTCACCCAAAGAGTGATGGACATTTTCGAAAGGAAGGATATTGAAATTCATTTCAAGGAGTTGGCCCAGTTGAGATAGACAGGTACACCAGAGGATTTTATCAAATATTTTCATAGGTTGGATGTCAAGGTGACTGATATCTCAGAACAAAGGTTAGTGATGTTATTTATAGAGGGGCTAATTGAAACCTTGAAGGGTTGGGTCAAGAATTTTAGGCCACCCACATTATAAAATACCATAAATAAAACTTAGGATATGGCATAAAAAATGGTCGGAATGGCCCAATAAAGACTTTCATTCCTTAGAAGGGGAAGGAGGAAAGTTTACCCAACAAACATGGACAAGGAAAGATAGGTTGGATGAACACACTCAGAGAGGGATTAGAAGAAATAAATTATGCTTTAGTTGCAAGGATCCATGGGTACGAAGTCACCGATGTATGGGAAAGGGAAAGGTCCATTATATTGAATTATTATTTAATTAATAAGATTAAGGTGAGGAGGAGAACCCACACAGTCTATATGAGGGTCAGAACAGTGGTGAGGCACCACACCTTGAAATTCTAGAACATGCACCATTATAAGAAGGGGTCAATAAGGTGATGATATCCACATTGTTAGGAGTCCCTAGTTACTATACCTTCTAAATCAGGGGTATTATGTATGGTCAAAGAGTTACAACACTGATAGATGGACGGACCACCCATAATTTCATCGATTAAGCAATGTTTACCAGGAGAAAAATTCCAATAGAGGAATTTGATGGTTTTGAAGTAGTAGTGGAAGATGGGCACAACATTGCATGTACTTGGAGGATTAGAGGGTTGTATGTGAAATTGGGAAGCTACATGTTGACTGATGAATTTTATGTGGTGGAACTAGCACACACCAATGTGGTATTGGGAGTACAATGGCCATATTACCTTGGAGACTTCAAAATGAATTATTAGGATATGAGGATGGAATTCATAAACACTAGGGGTCAGTGGGTTATCATGAGGGTTAAGTCATCAAAAGCAACCAAGTTTGTATCCAAATAATGCATGGAGGCTCTCTTTAGACACAAATATGTGGCATGCACAACAAAGTGTTTTGTCACGATGAAGAAGCCATCCCAGGATCATTAGCATTACCATGAAGACATATAGGAGTTATTGGGTAAGCATGATAAGGTATCCAGGCCACTACCAATAGGAATACCACTAGACTTAGGATTTGACCATGTCATTGAGTTAGAGGAAGGGGACAATCCAGTGATTACTACACCATATAGACACCCATATAAGTTCAAGGAAAAGATATAAAAGGTCATACAAGAGTTGTTGGAGATAAAATGCATCTAACCTACCTCTAGTCCATTTCCTTCTTCAGTAGTATTGCTGAAGAAGAAGGGTGGCATGTGGAGAATGTGCATTGACTACAGGGATCTAAACAAGAATATTATTAATAACATATATCCGATACCAATGATTTATGAGCTGATAGATGAGATACATGGAGCAGTGTATTTTTTGAAGATTGATCTTCGAGTAGGATACCGCCAAATCATGGTGAGAGAGGAGGACATCCACAAAACAACATTCTGATGTCACTATGGCCACTCTAAGTTTGTGGTCATTCCCTTTGCGTTGACTAACACACCAACTACCTAACAACCATGTATGAACCATATCTTCAAAAAATAGTTCATAAGGTTCTTATTGGTGTTCTTTGATGATCTTCTCATCTATAGAGGGAAAATTTGGGGCATGTGGATGGGATTCTCACCATTATGGAGGAACAATAACTTTTCGGCAAGGAGGCCAAGTGTGAATTTGTATTGAAGAAGAACATGTATTTAGGGCACATAATAGGTTTTGAGGGAGTGAAGGTGCATCAAGAAAATATCCAGACAATATGCAGTTATTACATATTATTTTTGAAAGGGTTTTTACAATGTGGCACACCACTGATAGTTCTGACAAAAAAGGGAGAATTTAGGTGGGCTGAAGAAGCACAAGAATCATATTACTGAATGAAGAAGGTAATGAGAACTTTTCTTCTACTAGCGCTTCAAAAAAATTCTCAACCATTTTTATTGGAGTGTGATGGATACAAAGAAGGGATATGAGTGGTATTAATGCAAAATTGTCATCCCATAGCTTTTGAGATCAAGAATTTAAGGAAATTATGTTGGTTGTGGAGCCTGATTATCTTCTTGATTTAGAGGTCCTTTACTTTCAGCCGTGTTTATATCCCATGAAATATTTACACCCCAGAAGTATGTACACTCTTCCACGCAGGGAAGTGCAGAGGGGGGGTACCTCCTCTACGGGGTTCGGGGGGTCTGGGGGCAAGCGAGCCCCGAGCGAGGGTTCAGGGGTGAAGCCCCTAAAGCAAAAATTGTCATATAAAAGTATATTGTAATTTCATTATAAATATAGACCATTCATTATAAGGTCGCAGATCTAACGATAGAGATTATGTTAGGATTTTTTTTCCCTAGAAGGCAACCCTCTTTTATGAGGGAAATGTATTGCGGCTATGTAGGTTGGTGAGTATTGTATTCTAAGAGAGGAGACTATGAGAGAAAGAAGAGGAAGTTACAGTGGGTTTTGCTGTAGGTTGTATCCCTTCATTTTGTTGGATAATAATAAAGAAAGGACCTGGCAATTTCTCTGGTGGACGTAGCCCACACTGGGTGAACCATGTAAATCTGTGTCTCTCTTATATTGTGTATCTTATGTGCTTTGTTTCTGCATTTGTTTTATTTTATTGCTCCGCAGTCCTATTTTTCTAACAAATTATAAATAATTTACTCCGTCTATGATAAGGATATGTTGGCTATTATGCATGCACTGGATAAATTCTGACAGTACCTAGTGGGAGGACATTTGAAGTAAGGACCAAACACAACAACTTGAAATACTTTCTGGAGAAAAAAGATTTGAGGGAAAGATAGCAGAAGTGGGTGATTAAGTTACAAGACTATGAATTTGATATTGAATATGTTAAAGTAAATAAGAGTGTAGTTGTTGATTCCCTTTCTAGGAGGCCTTCAGTCTTTTCCCTTGCTGAGGTCTCAACAGATAGGAAGTCTATCCTCTTGGTGGAATATTCCAAAAAAAATTCTCCTCTGACTTGATGGAAGTTACCAACCAGGATGACATATACATAGTAGTGTATGATATCATCTACTACAAGGAGAAGATATATATTATCCCTAAATCCATTTTCAAGGATAATATATCGATGGAAGTTCATGACGTCCCTTTATCTGACCACTCAGGGTACTTGAATACTTATAGATAGGTGAGAGAGAGATTATCATGGAAGGGTCTCAAGGAGTATGTACTACGGTACATGAGGGAGTGTAGGACTTGTCAGTAGAACAAGTTAGAAATGATACACCCAATAGGTTTACTCCAACCACTACTTATTCCATAGAATAAATGGGAGATAATTTCCATGGATTTATTACAGGGTTACCAGAAGACCAAGGCAAGGACAATATTTATGTGGTGGTATACAGATTGACAAAATATGGACACTTTTTTGTCATTTCTTCTTAATACAACACATCTTAGGTGGAAGATCTCTTCTTCAGGGAAGTGTTCATACTGCATGGTCTTCTGAGGAACATATTCAGTGATTGAGATAGTAGGTTTCTCAGTGCCTTTGGGCAATAGCTATTTAGGTTATCTAAGATAGAGTTGACACCTAGTACTAGATATCACCCTGAGAAATACAAACAAACTGAGATAGTGAAAAATGGGTAGAAGGGTACCTGAGGAACTATGTGTGAAGACAATAGTGAGAATGTATAAAATCATTGCATCTTGGGAAGAATTGTTACAACACCACTCATCACATGTCCATTGGGATGAGTCCATTCAGGGTGTTTTATGGCTATGATGCCCCATCATTTGTAGATTTGGAATTTGGAGAGAGCATGGCTCCCAAGGCCAAATATTGGTTGTAGGAAATTCAAGACATATTGAGGATCCTAAAGGAGACTTTGTAGGTTTCTCAGAACCAACATAAGGTGTATTCTTATAGTCTTTGGGTGGGGCATATTTTTGAGGTCGGGTACCTAGTCTTTCTTAGGCTACAACCTTACCGACAATCTTCACTAAAGAGGAGTGGTGCAAAGAAGTTGAAACCTTGTTTTTACAGACCCTACAGAGTGATCGAGAGATTTGGAGAGGTAGAATATGAGTTGGAGCTACCAGAGGGAAGTATAATCCACAACAAATTCCATGTGTCATGCCTAAAAAATTCATTAGGCCAACAAGTCACTGCTTCGACAGATATTCCTCCGCTAGATGAAGAAGGACAATTGGTTTTGGCACCTGAAAAGATTGCGGATGTATGGGAGCAAAGAATGAGAAGAAAATTTATTGAAGAGCACCTGGTCATATGGAAGGGGTTTCTTGTAGAATATGTTACATGGGAAGGTGAATAAATTTTACTGCACCCTAATCTAAAATTGCTTGAGAACAAACAATTTTGTGAAGGGAGGACTCCAATGTCCCCCTCCAATTGGTGACTCATTAACCTACATGACTCCCATAGGCTATAGTCAACAAACAAAAATGGGAGTCGAAGAATCAAACCCTAAAAAGATATTAAATAAAATAAATAATTATATTTTAATCAAGTGATGGTTGGGTTTGGTCAAGAAGGAAAATCTAGAAGAATCAAGGATGAAGAATAAATAGAAGGGGATCCTACCACTTTTGGAATTATGATTTGATATATATTGAGTGCTCTTGTGGCTAGCGTTTTAGTTATGGTTTTGGGAAAAACTCTTCCAGTGCAAGTTTAGTTTTTATGGTGCAATACCCACCCTAGCCAGACAAAGGAGAGTTCATTTGGAGTCTTTATCTTGTGTTATTTTATTAATATCTTGAAGTATACTGGAGTAGAGAAATGGGAGGCTTGAAGAGCCTTATTTTCTATGTTTGTATCATAGCAAGTTTCCTTGTGTGTTTTGTAGTAGATTGTGTAGCTTCTTAGCAAACAATAGTTTATATTTGTAGTCTTGTTCTACAACTGTTTTTACAGCCACAAGAGATATTTGTATTGTCATTCCCATTGATAATAAGATTTCATAATATTCTTCTTTATTTATGTGCATTTTCCATGTGTTGATAATATTCTTCATTAAGAAAATTAATGTAAGGGCTTAATATCATTTTCCCAAAGGAAGAATTAATAATTTGGGTCAAGGATATTACATAGTTGGTTCACAGTTTTCCATGGACATACCACTTAAATAATCTCATGCATTTACGTGGGAGATTGTTTTCAACTACCCAACCATCCTTCATAAATGTTTTTCTTTAGATTTAAGATAGAGGGAAATACATGTTATTTCACCCAAATTAGTTTAATAAGATAGCTTGGGATCCCTTGACATAATGAACCCCTCTCTCATAAATTACAACCTAATTGAAATGGTGGCCTACACAACTTCTACCATCACAAATAAAATACTAAAAAAAGACTCCTAAACCATAACTTCAAAATTTATTTATTAAATTAATTTTACTTTTTTACAAAAAATAAATAAATGAGAAGGACAAAAACTCTACAAACGTGTTCTTTTACAAAAATGAAAAAGAAAAACATATTTTATAAAAGAAAAACATAATCCAATTGTTTTAAACAAGATCAAAAACAAAATTAGCATAAACAGAGTTTGAATTTTTTTTAAACCTTAAAAAATTAAAATTAAAAAAAATAAGAAATACAAAAACATAAATTTTTAGAGATTTTTTTTTTGAAAAAAAAACTAAAAATCAACAAAAGTTCACCCAAAACACGCAAAAAAAAATGTTTTTTTTTAATTTTATTTGTTTTTTCGTGACATTTTTTCACATCACCCCCTTCAAAACCCAACAATACCCCATGCCACCATAAATTTTAATAGTGACATGGGGTGGGGACCTCTCCAAAACCCACACATTATGTTTTGAGATGTCCATGGTGACATGAGACTCCCAAAACCCACAAATTGTATCAATTCCTAAATTTTGGGGATGTCCCCATAAAACAAATACACACTTAAAAATATTGAACACATTTTAAAAAAAAATTACATAACAATAAACTGAAAATAAAAATAAAAAGAGAAAATACCATTTAAAAAAATCTTATAAAAATATAAAAACAAACACATAAAACATAATCTTAGAAACAAATTAAAAAAAAAAACAATAAAAATCTTATAA
>JASDQU010307019.1:16592-26994 GCA_032191745.1 Picea mariana | reverse complement strand
GACAAAATATTTCAGGCTTAAATCGCAGCATGAAATATTTTGTCCTGAAAGGTATGCTTTGTGTCTATGGTTGTGGCCATTGGGGTCGAGGATTTGGAAAACCGACCATGGGTAGGGAAAACATGGAGATCGAGGCACTTTAAACACAGAGGGGGGCAAAAGAATACAATTTTACAAGCTGAAGGTGGAAAATTTCAAGACTTGGTCTGCGAAAAGGAGAGAGACAGGGAAAAATTACAGACTTAGGTAGAAACCACAAACCCATGGGACTCTGACAATTTCATGTGATAAAATTTGGCTCCACAAGGGATGGCATGCTACTTGTGAGCTACTAAGAACAAGTAGTTACAGCACCTTAGCTGTTGGGTTATGCAGTCACTTATAAAAACGGAAAAAAAAAATGATATTTACAATGACATGGGAAGCCACTCATTTCTTAAGGAAAACACTTCTTCAGAAAATGCCCATTTACAGGGCTACCAAAAACTTCAACATCCTCCAAATCCTGCAACTTGTAAGTGTTATTTGAAAAAACCTCAGAAACTTTGAAGGGGCCAATCCATAAGGCCTCAAATTTATCATGCTTTCCCTTATCTTGTTTAGGTGCATCCCACTTGAGTACTAGATATCCTAGATGGAAATCCTCTTTCCTTACTCTTTTTTCAAAATCCTACTTGATCTTCTATTGATGGTCATGGAATTTATCTAGTAGTTGTTCCATCATCTGTTGTTCTTCTACCAGTTGTTGTATTCTTCTTATCATATTATCTGGTTCTCCTTGATAGTATTAGAATAATTTTTCCATAGGTAAGGTGATTTGAGAGGGAAACATGGCCTTAAATAAATACACTAGCTAGAAAGGAGAGACACCAAGATATATTTTTGTTGTCACTCTGTCAGCCCATAAATTAAATTTAAGCCTTGTATCTCAGGCCGTCTTGTTGTCCTCTAATAGTAATTTGATGATCTTAATAAGGCTCTTGTTAGAGGACTCTGCCAGTCCATTCCCTTAGTGGTAGTAAGGAGTAGAGTGAATCAATGTGATTCCAAACTGTTCACAAAACTTAATCAATGGTTCATCTTTGAAAGATGAAACATTATCAGTGCCAATTATGATTGGACAACCAAATCTTGCCATAATATCTTCAAGAAAACCAATTATTATTGTGTGGGAAACATTTTTTGTGGGGATGGCCTCTATCCACATAGTAAAGTAGCCTGCGGTAGTTAAGATCCACCTATGCTGACCACTTGAAGAAGGATGAATTTACCCAATAAAATCTAGGCCCCACTAGTGAAAGGGTCTTGAAGATACCACATGCTTTAATGGAAAAGACTTGAGTTGTTTCCTTCCAGATAATTTCTAACACTTGACATAAGACTCGATCTTTGCAAAGACATCAATGAAGAAACTAGGCCAAAAATACCCATCCCTGAGAATCTTGTAGGCTGTGATTTTCCAGAAGTGATGCCCCCCACATAAACTATCATGAAAATCATACATAATCTTTTGGGCTTCTTGTGGGTCTAGACATCTCAAAATCACTCCTAAAGGGTCTTTCTAATATAAAAATTGATCAATAAGACAATATTTAATTGATTTGAGCTTCAAATATCTCACCTTGTTCTTTTCCATACGATCAGGAGGTTGAAACTTCTGTAGGAAAAATATAATGTCCTTTTACCAAGTGCATTCTACCAATGGAGGGATGACTTGAGAACCTTCATCAGACAACTCAATTTGCTGATTTTCTGAACAAGTGTTGATGAAATGGACCCCCAAATATTTGCAATTAGATTCAACCAACAACCTAGCTAAACCTTGGCCTTTAACCAATTTGGTGGGATTTATCTCAAGATCAAATTCAAGGATCTTGGCAATCCACTTTCTTATTATTCCATCTATGTCAGGCTGAATGAGGATATCCTACACATAATCGGAAGGGACATATGCAATGTCTCTTGAATGCATCACATAAACTCTTAAATATTTGAGAGATTTATTTCATAGGCCTACATTTCCATGATGTCATACTTTATTTTAGCGTCTCTCAGTGCTCTACTGAAAAAGTAAATGGGTTCAACATTCTTCTGCAACAAAATGATTGCTACTGTGTCAAATGAAGAAAAGGAGAAAATTAGAAAATCTTTGGAGTAATCACAACTGATAAGAACATGTGCTTCAGTCAAGGCCTTCCTTATTTGATCAAAAGAGTTGTGAGATTCAACGGTCCATTTTATCTCATTCCCTTTCCTCAAAATGGTTTTGATAAACTTTACCAACTCAACAAAATTTGAAACAAACCTTCTCAAAAAATTAATTTTCCCCAAGAAAGACTGGACTTCTTTCTTGGATATAGGGAATGAAAAAGTTTGGATAGCTTCTACCCTCCTTGAATCAATCTTTACTCCCTCAACTAACACAATGTGTCATAACAATTTCCCCTCTTTCATGGCAAATAATGACTTTTGGGGATTTAAAGAGAGACCACATTTTCTGCATTTCAAGAAAACCCTTCTTAAATGACCTTAATGTTCTTTATCAAATTGTGAGAACATTGTTATGTCATCCAAATAAATGACCACAAACTTTTCCTTCTCTCCAATAAAGGCTATGTCCATGGCTAGATCAAAGGTCACTCCTACATTCATCAACCTAAAGGGCATCTTAGCATACATGAATGTACCCCAAGGAGTGGTGAAGGTTGTCTTTTATCTATATTAAGGAAAGACAGAGACCTGATTGTATCCAGAAAATCCATCAATAATGGACATCCTAGATGCACATGTCACCCTCTGTAATATGTGTTTCATATTTGGTAACGGGTAGTTTTCCTTTTTAGAACTTCTGTTCATATTTTGGAAATGGACACATAGTCTGATTTCTCATTTCTTCTTTCTCACTTGGACCAAGTTGGCCACCCATTCAGAATACCTCAAAGGAATGATAATTTGGGCATCCAAAATAATTTTTACCTCTTTCTCCATAATGGGCAGAAACATAGGATTTATTTGTCTCAACTTCTGCCTAAATGGATTGGACTCTTCCTTCAATGGGATCTTGTGCTCAATGATACTTGTGTCGTATGTTATAAGATATTCATATGTCCAGGAAAACACACCAGAAAACTCTTTTAACAGTTCAACATATCCATCCCTTTTCTCTCTTGACAAGATGCTTGACAACATGACAAATTTGGGATCCTCTTCTGTACCAATATTGTAATCAGTTACATCAGCATCATCAATTGAACCATTAAAATTTACTGCCACATCATTCCCATCAAACAACCTTTCTAAAGGAACTATGATCCCTTTGGAATATGGTTTCGAGGTAGCTGAACAATATGGTGATTGGAAATTTTATTTAAAAATACATCTGCATGACGGTTACTTTCATAATCATTATCTTGATCAATATGTAAAGTAGAGAACTCATCAACAGACTCAAGAAACTCTTTTATCTCATTACCATCCTCAAACACCTTCCAATGCTAGACATTGTGAGGTATAGAGGGTCTATATTTCACCTCTACATCATATTTGAGTTTGGGTGGCAATGGGACTCTGAAATGGCTTGCTGAGACAGCCAAAGAATCAACTATGGTATTCTCCTCTCTTGGAATAAATGAAATGTTGAAAGCTAGGAAGAAACCGTCAACTAGGTCCCATACTTCATTTCCGTAAGTCTTAGGCCTAGGGTTCTTGGCTTGATAAATATTTTTGATCTAATGAAAAATTAGTTATGCATCCCCAAATATTGATAGCTCTTCAATCCCTATGTATTTTGTAGCCCTTAAACCCAAAACAAGAGCTTCATACTTTTCCACATTGTTGGTAGTTTCAAATTCTAGTTTGTAGGACAAAGGTATAGTTTTATGACAAGGTGAAAAAAATACCACTCCAACACCAACACCTTATTTAGAAGAGGCTCCGTCAAATAACATATTGCAAACAAAGGTAGCTGGAGAAGGGATTTCACAAAAAGTAATGGGTTGCTTTCTAATTTCAAGAGGAGTTTCAGAAGAATTAGTGAGTTGCAATATGTTGGATCCCAAATCAGTGTCAAAAGAAAAAATAGGATGGTTGATGGGGTTTTCTTCATCACTAAAGATGTACGCAAGATGCGCTTCCTTGTAATGTCTCCTTTTTTCACCCTTGAACATAGGAATGGTGGCGTATGAAAGGTACATATGCAAGGTTCCCCCAGTCTCTTTATCCAATATCTAGACAAGAGAATCCTGAACTTAGGGGGAACATCAACCACTACGATATCCATGACCACGCTCTTCATTAGAAAATGGAACAAAGAAACATCTAGGTCTTTGATAACCCCAAGGCACTTGACCTTCCTGGATTCAAAATAATACAGGTCATGGTAGGATTTTGTAACCTCCAACCTGAGCTCTTCCATGACAATCTTAAGCATAAGATTGTGAAATGCCCCTAAATCCATCAAGTATTTATGAAACACCTTATCATGGATGTTCAATGAAGTGTATAAGGGAGGGGAGGATTCCTTTATATCATATACCAAAGGCCCTAATATGACATCTGGCCTTTCATCTTGGAGGTTAACTAAGTCTGTGGAGTGAGATGCAAGTTCTGGATGAAATTTTTTTGATAGGCACCTTTTGAAATCCTCATGCTTGACTAAATCTGAGAGAGGTATAGGGATTACAATATTTTGAATCTCATCCTCAAAGCTATAATGGGAGGGAGGCTTCAGAATCTCCTTCACCTCTAGGATAGGACTTCTGACCACTAGTGGGGGGCTTTGTGCCTTTCTTTCTTTGTTGTTGTATTCTATATCTTTAGCAGGTTTCTTCCTCTTGATCTTCATTAGTAACCAAGTTATTTGGGAGAGGATTTTGGAATTTATGATCATCTTTGTCCCGGTTTATCTGATCTCTTTGGATGGTCCTAGGGGCATTAGTTGGTATTTTGAAACTACACCTATTATCATCATTTAGGGGATTCCTATAGCTCTTCTTTCATTCCAATTACAACCTTTCCACTTTAGCAGAAAGTGATTTTAGTAGCGGGGTTACTTCATCCGTTTGAGGGGGGGAAGTAGAGGAACTAGAAGTCGGAGATTCAAACCTACTTTTTCTTTTGTCTTTATCATCCTTACTCCTAATCTTGTCAGTTGCCAATATCTTGGATTCTACTTCAAGGTATGCATCTTGCATATGATCCAAGGAGGTAGCTCTTCTTTCTATCAATAGGAGGAAAAAATCAGGGTCAAAAGAACTAGCATAATTCATATCAGAGGAGGTTTTTGCAAGTTTAATTTCAGCGAGAATCTTTTTATACATCTTATTAAATATTTTCGAGAAGTCTAAAACAAATTCCCCTTCTTCTCTCCCAACTTCCCCTAATTCTGTAATATCATAAAGGATATATTTTTTATTCCCCCAATGTCTTAAGAATGAATCATCCATAGCAAAAATATCATCAATAGATCTAGGAGGCAAGTCTTTAAACCAATCCCTGACATCTCCATCAAGGCTCTGTACAAAAGCTCTCATCCACACATCTTCATTTTCGATGACCTGAATCTCTGCAAATCTATAAAAGGATGCAAGGTGCTCTTTTATATTCACGTCAACCTCCCCCATGAATTGGGGCATGTACTTAAGGTTGTTTGTGGCTAGTAAATAATTTAAAGGTTGAGGTAAAACCAGAGGGGCGTATCTAGCAGTCAATATCTCAACCATCATGTTCCTAGGAGGATTAGCACCTACCATTTGGATGTGAACTAGAGGAGAACTAGGAGGAGATGGAGTTTGGACAGGTGACACTAGGGTTGTTCTTCTAGGATAAAAATGAAAAGGTTGAGGGTTAGGAGATAAAGATGAGGGGCTATAGGGAACATAGGTTTCTCCTTCTGTAACTGCAGAAATTCTAATAGGGGGAGGAGTGGAAAAGCCTAGAGTGAGAAATCCTTCCAAGGTCCTGGTTCTGAACCACTTCACAACTTCACGAGAGATAGGGGTGTCAAAATTCTCTCCTTCCAATCCAATAATAGGAGGGGAGAAATCAACATGAAAACTACCAAAATTCAATTTTTTTGAAACTTGATAAAACGGTAAAATAGGAGAATAAGAAGAATATACTGGAGTTTGTAAAGAGGGATTAAGAAGATTACCACAATCACCTGGTACAATAGTTGAAGTACTGTCCTGAGTGGTTTTTCCTTTTTTGATAATTTTCTCTTAGTCATCTTCAAGTGTGGCTAGAGGCAGTTGTGGAGTAGACCTCGTGTGTCTTCCCCTCAGAGCCACAACTAAAACAGTGGAGTCGCCAGGTGCAAGCTGCAATATTCAATGGTTCTGATATCTGATGCACCTTCATGACAAGATCTTCTTTGTCATTCTATCCCAGGGAAATGTCTTCAATTCGTTCCCCAACAACAACGCCTGAAATTTTAGCATTAGAGGTCACCCTCAGATTACATAGAAGGTAATCCCAATACCCATCAATTTATACAACAAATGGAAACGAGTTTTAGGTGGTCAAATGGAGAATACTCAATGATAATAATGTTCTAACTCATAAATTTGGACTAGCATGCACAATCAATTGAGGTATTGGATTAACTTCAGTTAGTAAGTTGGAGTAAAGGTGAGTAAAAGGAAGGCTTTGGTGGGAAAGGTGTAGAGGTATGCTATGGACATTAGGTCTTCAAGCAACCGAAGGAGGAAAAACTCAAAAAAAAGATCCTCTTGGATTCAAATTTAAAGTAAAATGAAAGAAATCATAACAACACTATAATCAAACATTCATCATAATATAGTCACAACAATCCATGTGAATCAATCATTCATGAACTCTCTCAGTATCAGAGGAAAATAAAATGGAGTAAGATAAGTTGACTTAGATTAATCAAGAAGTCTCAAATCAAGTACATAACTAGAGAAAAAAAGTTCTTCATCAAAATATTACAATAGTAAGGGAGCCTAGCTCAACCATTCGACCTTAACAAAATATCAAAACTAGCTATATATATTAGAGATGTTGCAACCATCAGGAATGTGATCAGACCACCACATTCAAAGTTTCCAGTCGGTGCCTACTATTTTAGCCTATGTAGGTCCTCTTATGTCATATGCAAGCCCTTCTTAGTTATTTTCTTTGCAGGAAAATCTGTCCCTTGGGAAACTTTGGATTGAAAATATTCCCCCACAAAAACTCTCAGTATGCTTTCCATTTATGGGGTGAGACGAGGTCACAACTGTTGCCCCCATTTCCATCAACTACCTTCATCGGGATCGGGATGAGTCTTGACATCCATGAATGTTCCAGGCAGTGCCCATGGCTTACTTGAGTCAATCTTGACACCTCGAGGCCATGCAGATCTTCTTCTGTGATGAATATGGCCACTTTTATCCTTTGGCGCAACTCCTCTCCATCGCTCCTTATTCAATGTGACCTAGGGCCATGAACCTACAAAATTTCACAATTGCAGGTGCGACCAAGGATGGTTTGAAAGAAAATCTCTTTTGTCCCCTCAATTCACCATGAATTGCCACATGTCCCTTTCTAAAAACCATGGTTCCGATTGTGGCCTGCCCTTGAAAATTTATAAACGTGCGCACCTCTCGACCTTGAAATGGAGCGTGACCATTGATCTTGTGATCTGAGATGATGCTTCCTAATCAATGGCCTAGCTCTGGCACATTTTACATTGATCGACCAAATTTTCTCTTTTCAAATCTACAGTCAAGATCTATTTCGTGATTCGGGCTTCGGACCTTTCAAACTTCAAACTATATTTTCCCCAAGAAAAACCTCTGAAGCTAAGGATCTAATGACAGATGGCTCCTAGATTTGCACAGTCGATATCCACTTTGGGACTTTGGCACTTCGATGAATTTGACACTTTGGCTCTTCGAGACTTTGACGCTTTTTTCATTTTAAAACTCCCGAAGTAAAACTCCTGGAGTGATAGATCTGATGACGCGTGGAATTCTAGATTTGGACGACCGAGATCCACTTCGGGTCTCTAGGAAATCCAAAAATCAAATCTCTCTCACTCTTCCATGCACTTTTACCTGGAGATATGGATCTGATGACATGTGGCCCTTGTTGATCAATGACTGTGATCTCCTTCGGGTCTCTGGGAAAATCAAAACTCGAACTTATTTTTCCCTCGAAGCAAAACATCTAGAGTTAAGGATTTGACGACGGGTGCCACTTGAATTGGGAAGATGAGAATTACTTCATCACTTTAGGACTTTTCTCTAGCACTATACTTCACACAACTCTACAACTCTAGATACCTGGGAGACACTAATCTGAACTTCATAGAGGATTTCCGTTGTTGAAAACTGGGCCCGTCTATTTGTATTTTAAGCCCAAAATGAGTTTCTCTACATGTTGTTCTTTAAGCCCGAAACAGATTGTTCTGAAATATGTGCTTTGTGCCCATGACTGCATCCATTATGATCAAGGATTTGGACAACTGACTATGTTCTCGGAAAACAGGGATACCTGGGAACTTTAAACATAGAGGGGGGCAAACGAAAATGATTTTACAAGCCTAAGGGGGGGAGATTTAAGACTTGGTCTATGAAAAGGAGAGTGACAGGGAAAAATTACAGACTTACATAGAAACCACAAACCCAAAGGACTCTAAAAATTTCATTTGATAACAATTACACAAACTATTATGAATTGAGGAATTCTGGGAAATGTAAATGTTGGAACAACAAACAATTTGATACAAAGTAAATGTTGGTGTGGTGTTGGTGCTTTTTGGATTGTTTTTAGTACAAAGTTATGATTATTGATTACTTAAGTTGTTTTATGAACAATATCCATTAACTTCCCTACCATTCTCTCACTTTTTTTCACATTACAAATCCCCTCACATTCCCAAATTCACTTTGCACGCCCCGTTCTTAAAATTAAATTATAATTAAATGGAAACTTTGTATTATAACAATTAATGGATGAAACATAGATGGGTTATAGTTAATAGGTTTTCTTATTACAAAAAAATTGATTGTTTAATGGTTTGTTGAGTAGTAGTCATGATATACCCCCTTTCATTTTATCACTTTTCTCTCAATACAACCCCCTTAGATATCCCAAAGCCATTATTCACCCCTTGCTCATTTACAAGTATTAAACAATTTTTATGGGTTGGATTGCATGGGTCTGATGTGTTGCTAAGCCAATATTTGTTTCATATTTAAAGAGATGTCATGTATGTCTTGTTTGAGAAGTTGTTTCTAATAAATGTTGCATACAGGAATGAGTTTCTTCATCAGAGGAAGCCATGGCCTAAATAATAGGGGAAGAGGTGATTGGAACATAGGCCCAAGAAATCCAAGATTTTTGACACATTTTGATGCAGATCCACAAGAGTTAAACCAACTCTTCTAAGATGGATTTTTCAACTGGATTGGACAAGGGGTAGTCCAACCTAGGAAATAAAGGCCTCCCTTTCAACCCCAGCATGTTCCCGGTGTCCCAGTTCCCCCTCATGACTCATTACAACCCGAAGTCTCTGAAAATGACAGATGACAAGAGATTGTTCATCCAACAGTCTCCCAACATCGTGGCTAGCCCAATTTGTCTCTACCTACTCCTCCTCCATCGCTTAACCCAATTGTCCAAATTTCCCCTGCACACTCACCTGTCCAATTCATCGAGTTCGTCTTTCTCTCCCTTACTTATCATTCACAAGATGAATTTTAGTGGTGGCTCTGGTGACACTGGAGGTGCTTCTTCATCTCAATCTTCAGCTTCTTTAGTGATTGGTACCTTATATAGCCACCAAGTCCCTGTCCAATCTACCACAAACCCCGCCAAAGTCATTAAAAAGTATGGTATTTTTTAGTTTGAAGAAGATGTTAGGACCACCATGCGGCATATTTCCTCCCCTCTTAACCTGGCACCTACTACTCGTCCACTTCCTAAATTCAAAGACTATCTCCCTAGGTTTTCAGGGAATAACACTGTCACTACAAATGGACACTTCGTGGAATTTTCTAATGCCTGTGACAACATAGGATCCAATGACAATGATACTTGTATGCACTTATTTGTGAATTCCCTTAAAGGGAAGGCTGTAGCCGATTTCTTCGATGTCCCTCCTATGATTTTATCTACTTGGGAGGAGTTAGTCTATTGGTTCAAATATATCTATGGGAAATTCAAAATCCCAGCTGAGATGTTATGCGAATATAATAACATCGCTTATAAGGATGGTGAGACTATCAATTCCTTCAACTTACATTTCACCAAGTTATACAATCAAATCCCTGAACTCATTCAACCTCAAAACCAAGCCTCTTCATGAATTATTATAACACATCACCTTCCCTTTATCATCACAGACTTGAGGAAAAGGCCTTTGATAACCTCAGTTCCACTCTGCATACTTGTTTAG
>JASDQU010307019.1:2390-16492 GCA_032191745.1 Picea mariana | reverse complement strand
AGCCTAAGGCTATCATGCCTCGTAGTTGGTGTAAATTTTGCAAGGGACACCATGAGGAAAGTACATGTGAGGTAAAGAATAATTCCATAGATAAAATATTTGGTATGAGACCTGAAACTACCATCGTTTTCCTAGCCTTTGTAGATCTAGAAGATGTCATGATCATATATAATAGGAATAAATCCTCTGCTCCAAAAAGCAAATATTATCCTCCCTGCACTTCTTCTCACCCAAGATCATCCTCACCAGCTGCTGCTATTCAAGTTCCTAAGGCCCTTGATAGTAAAGGAACTACCTCTCCTCTTCACTCTTCCAAATACAACATTGTAAATCGGTTGGCCAACATCAAAGAAGATGCAACCCTTTTGCACATGGTTGTCATCCCTGGACAACATAAGTATCTAAAACAATTCATGGAAGGAAAATATTATGTTGTATCCAAACTCTCTGAAGAGATAGATGAGGAGGATTCCTATGTAAATAAGGTAAGTTTACATAACTTTATATACCCTGTAAAAAAACCCCAGTTTTATATTTCTGTAAAGATTATGGATAAGAGTTCCCATTGTTGCCTCATTAATGGCAGTTTGGGCCCAAGTGTAATGTCGAATATTATTATGGAAGATATAGGATTTTACTGTACAAATGAAAACTCCAGAAGCATTCTCTATTATAATATTCTACAACAAATGACCATAGGCGAAATCAAGGGCGTGACCTTGTTTTTGTGTGCACACTCTAAAATAAGGACAACCCTTAATATTCAGGTAATCGATATGCTAGTAAGTAGCTACTCTAACATCCTAAGAAGAGATTGGAAATATTTGACAGGTGGGTACCTCTCACTCAACGAGGCACACTTATTCGTTCCTTGGAATAGTAAAAACATCATAGCCCTTAGAGAGGGAATAATTTCACCTTACATAGAAAGTGTCCCACAACCTAATGTAAATTATATCGAGGATGACCTAGGAGTGTATTCCATATTTTCCGAGGAGGACAACACTACCTTAGAAAAAATCAAATTAGACGACATGATGTGGCATATTCACTTTGATGGTTCATGCTCCAATGAAGGAAACAAAGATGGTATTATCTTGTACTCTCCTGTGGGAAAAATTCATAACTTTTCCTATAGGTTAGAGTTTGCTTTCACAAATAATTTCACTGAATTCAAAGCATTACTGTTAGGCATTGAAAATGCATATAATATGGGTTGTGGTCACCTTACATGTTTTGGGGATTCCAAGCTTGTTGTGAACCTTGTACATAAGATATAATCTCTTAGAAACAAGTTCATGAAACACTACATCAAAACTTTTTGGGCACTTATCTCAAACCTAATATCTTTCAACATCACTCATGTTAAAAGGGAATTGAACTCAATGGCTAATCGGTTAGTTGTTTTTGCAACCTCTCCTAATCGACAACTTCTGCCACAAAGACCTGATTATGCTTTTCAATCTCTGTACTATCCTCATATCCCTAACAATATAGAATCATGGAAGGTCTTCCTTGGTGATGAAATCATATGTGCTTTCATTCAAAATGAACCTTATAAGCCTAAGTAAATTATATCAATGGAAGATAACAAGATCCTAAAGGCTTGACTCCTCTAGAAATTTCATTTTCATCGAGTGATGTAGGCAAAAAAGATAAACATAAAGAAGAGGAGTCAAAAAGGAATGTGGGTGAAACCATTTCCTTGAACATTGGAACTCCCGAGTCTCCAAAGAATGTTAAAATAGGTGCCCAATGTTCTGATGAAGAAAAATTGAAATTCGCCAGACTGCTTGATGAATTTCAATATGATTTTTCTTGGTCTTATGAGGATCTTCGTGGTTTTGATCCTTCTCTTATACAACATGCCATTCCATTCTAAAGGATTTACAGGAGGGATTGTTTTCCTACAACACTAACATTTCTCACTTAAAACATTACGTGGAACCAACTTGAAGAGTTTAATGTTGTTTGGATTGTTTCTGTATTTTAGTAATTTTTCAATTCTGCTTTCATATTAGTAGTTTTCCATTTCTTCTATTTTCATTTATGCTATTTCATTTCTTCTCATTTCGATTTTGTTGTTTCATTTCTTTTATGACATTTCTTGTTTTTTGTTCTTTTGATTTGAATTTTTGTCAAAAATAAAATGTTGGATTAGTTTTTCCACGACAATTCTGCAAAGTATTGTTAATCAATAACAATCAATATTGCATGGTTGTTATGATGTCCCCCTAAAGGAATCATTGAATTTGTTATCTTCTTTCATTTTTGTTTTATGAGATAGTTGGTTACATCCTGCTTCTGCTTTCCGCTTCTTCATCCATTTTCAGATTCAAAAGAGCAAGTTCAGAAAAAATTTCTCCTTGAAGTCAAGAGCAAATTTTAGTTGAATGATTATTCTTACAGGGATAAACTCCCTCATACTTAACACTTTCCATGAGTTATTCCCGAATTCCCAATCATTTTTCCATTAAATCCACTCACTTCCCCTTGTGGCATAATCATTATGATTTATAGGTTCTTGATATGATGTTACTTTATCTGCGAAACCAGACACTCTGATTTCCTAATCTGTTGGAAAGATATTTCCCTGTGGAGTCGCCAATTTATTGACGATTAAAATCGCAATGATGATTTCTTCCCACAAAGTATTGCTAAATCCCTATTATTTAACTATGCTAATAATATAATACTAGTAGGTGGGACCCCCTTGTAGACTGGAGGCACAAGGATAGATGTATCACACATTTTTATGTTGCTTTTTTGATGTTGCTTACTTAGTCCTACATGGTTGAAAATGCAGTCTTGGTTTCATTTTGACATAGTAACATACTGATGATGAATTTTATGGAGTGCTTCTACGATTCAAATAATTTTTGTTATGATGGGCATGTATTTACATTTTCTATGATGTATCCATGTCACTAATCATTGTGATTGATTACCTAGCCACATATATACAAGAGATATGTTAGTGATTTCATAATCAAAACAAAGAAAGAAAACCTATGAAAAAAATCTTAAAGGAAAATAAGTTATGTTTGAGCTATGATAAAGGGTTATATGCAAATGGAAAATTAAAGTGATGTTAGTGTTAGTCCTAACTATTATTTTATGGTTGGTTAGTGGCTATGTGATTTTCATTAGATTTGATTTGGGTGCATATAACATTCAAATATGTGTTATGGAATAGAAAGATGGAAAGGGTTAATGTGTAAATGTTACTGGGTGGCGCACTACGCAAGGGACATAGTCGTAGATTTCAAATGTTTGGGAATTGAATACATGGTTTAATTGATTGGTGAATGTTTGGATTTCTTGTACCTCGATTTGAATAGGCCAGGAGATGGAAGCAACATGCATTTACTACACGCCAATCCATACTCTCCGTATCAGTCGTCACCCTTGGATTGTTCCTTGTTGTGTTTTTGGTCCATTGGTTGTAAAGCTCCACATTGCAGGCTCTTGGAAAGAAGAAGTCTCGACCAACTCACCCTTTTAAATGTTTTGTTATAGGTATGGTTCTTTTTCTCTCCATCCATGAAATATTATCTGTGTATGAACAAATAATGTCTTAGTGATGCTTGGATTTGTGTGTTCCTGACAATTTTGAGTTTGCAAATGTGTGTTGTATCTCTCTGTGATGACTGCAACATGTTTCAGATTGCAAGAAAAATAATTGGGTTTTGTTTAAGTTGTGCATTGAATGGTTTCTTAGTTGGTTTAATATCGTGATGGGTCTCTGTGGGTAATAAGTGAATGTGGTACATATTTCTCTGTATTACCATTGGTTATCTTTGTTCCCTCATAATCGTTATTGTAACCCTTATTATGTCACATTCTGATGACCAAAACTTGTTGTGTTATTTCTTCAAACCCCGAGTCATGGTCATTGGTTCATTTTTATTGTCTTTTCACCGAAGTATCATAAGACCCAGACTTGGGGTGGCCACAAAATTAATATGTAATGTATGGTTGTGGGATGACACAAGTTATATCTCGGTGTTATGATGTGCGCATCCTCACTGGTATTGTTGTCAGGTTGTTCAGCTCTTAGGTAAATGGATAGAGATGTTATATCTCTGTGTGTTCTTTTAACAACTATCACTTTTTAGTTAACTTTGCCTCTTCTCTACAAGTGTTAAACGCACTGTGTGCATTGGGTTATTATCTGCCTGCCTTTGTTCTCATCGGGTGTTAATCATTGGTCTTGTCCAAGGCTTGGAGTAATAAGGGGATTGTGTGGCTCATTGTTGTATCTTTTTTTAGGGTATTCTGCCTAAGATTGATAAGTCTCACAAGACCTCCAACTCTTTGTGTTGTGGTTAAAAGATGAATGTGCTCTTGTTGTCTCCCTGCATTTAATTCTAACAGACCCGATTGGATTTCCAACTGTCTTTGCTCCCTTCGGGCACCCTTTTGGTTGTCAAATATGAGTTTATTAGTGGAATGGTTATGGAGGTTTTTTGTTGATTTGTTGTCTCATGTTTCTAATAAAATTGGTTCAAAAGTTATAGGTTCTTTCATACAGTTGAGAACTGTATTATTTCATTATGGTGTTTTTTCTAGCCTGGTATCGATTGAAATTGAAAACACATGTGTGTTTTGCTCAGCCCGATCAGGGTGATGACTAATTTTTAAACACTGCATACATGAATAGCTTCTTCAGCAGAGGAAGCCATGGATGAAATAATAGGGTAAGAGGGAATTGGAACAAAGGCCCTATAATGCCAAGATTTTCGATACATTTTGATGCAGATCCACAAGAGTTAAACCAACTCTTCCAAGATAGATTTTTCAATAGGATTGGAAAAGGGGCAGTCTAACCTAGGCTAGAAATGTCTCCCTTCCAACCCCAACATGTCCTTGGTGTCCCAGTTCCCCCTCATGTCTCGTTACAACCTGAAGTCCTTGAAAATTAAAGATGGAAAGAGATTGTTCACCCATCAATCTCCCAACATCGTGGTTGGCCCAATTTGTCTCTACTTTCTCCTCCTCCACCAATTAACCCAATTGTCCAAATTTCCCATGCACACTCACCTGTACAGTCTTTCCACGCAAGAAAGAGACTCAAAACTGAAGGCCACCATGCACATGATAAAGGAAAAGTTGTTTCTTTCCCCTCCTCTCCGTCAAGTGATTCAGCCAAATCCGTTTCATCTTGTATGCACTTGAGAGATGACTTCTCTCATGTTATCAGTGAGATCAACCATAAAGTCTCCACACCACCTAATTCATAGAAATCAAAGAGATAAAACAACAACAAAGGGAAAATTGCCTCCCAAAGTGGAAAATGTGGTTTTTGAGTATATTTATTTATTGATTGTTAAGAACAATTCACTGCTAAAGGTTTTGGACAACATACTATATTTGGATATTTTGGATGTTATATTTTTTGGATATGGTTTAAAATATCATTGATATTAATTTTCAAATTATGAGAATGATGATGGGAGCCACAAGGAGGAATGCAATTGGTTGATTGACTAGTTGTGTTTATTTTGCTTAAGAAACTAAAAGGAGTCACAAGGGGTCCCACCTACTAGCTATTATTTATTAAAGACCCTTATTATTATTATGTTAAATTTTCCCCTAAACTAAAAGTTAGTTGAGTTTTAGTTAACTTCACTAAAATAATTAGTTGAACTAATTCAACTAATTTTGATTGATTAAAGGCAAAAAGAGAAGGAAGAACAAGGGGAGAATAGAAGGAGAAATCATACTAAGGTATGCTCTTGAGTTTTATTGAGATAGTTCAGTTTTCACTCATTATTTAATTTATTAAAAGCCTAATTCTCTTTTATGACATAAGTGTCCTATTGTAGAAAACGAGATTCAAGGATGAATTACATCATTCAAACACTTGTTTTTCGGAGGTGTTGATCTATCTTTGATAGTCTGTGTAGACTTTTCTGTTTACGAATTAAATTTCATGACTGATAAAGGATATTGTGCAGAGTCGAGTGGGCAACAATATTTGGCAAGATGATCCATCTTTTAAAGTTTAGTTTTTTACTTTCTGTTAGAAGTCCTTTTGTATGGTTTTCTTCGGGGACATCTAAGTTTGACTTTGGTCCAAACTCCCTCATGGAGTTTTGTAAAGAGAACAATTCTTTTGATTTCTTGGAATGAAATAAGAGATTGTTATTCTATCTCATCTATGTTAAATTGTGACTTCATATTTTTTCTTTTGTCTCCACACTTACTTTTAGAGATTAGTCATGGAAACATCACAATAACTACAAAAAAAGAAAGTGAGTTGAGCCTAGAGATACCTTTCTGTTCTTTCTCAATGGTACCATCCACTACACACTAAATATCTTGATTATATCATATCTTTAAATAGGCCACGTCTGCTTAAGTACCCTTACATCAGGACAATAACTAATAATATAAATGAAAGTCATCCTCTAACATAAATACCATACCAATTTAAAAAAAGAAAGAAAAAGTTGTTTTCAAGGTTGTTCCCCCATAATCTTGCATAAAGAAATCTTATACTAAAATCTTAAAAGATGGAGGGCTAGTCTCTGAGGGTTTAAGAGGCTAACCTGTCGGGACACTGAACAGGTATGTTAGCAGTGTGTATCGGCCTATGGTATGACTAGGTAAACCCATCGGAGTACTGAACAGGCTTGTTGGTAGTGAGGCATTCTACCTAGTGAGGATGATAATCTAACAAAAAAATAAAATTAAAATTTGTCCTGATGTAAGACATTACTTGCAGACAAAGATGACATGAAATATATGTGGTTAAGCTAAGGTTAATGAACTCTATAAACTTGCCATTGGGAAATAACTCTAAGAATATCTTCAAACTCTTTTGCCTATATCTTCTTATCTTTATATAGTATCTCTTATCCTATAGGTGGGGCCATCTTCTAATTGTCTTTACAGACAAATCAGTGAAATTTATTTCTACACTTGACATACTATAAATCTTCAGCTATTGCGAGATACTGACTGATTTCATATACTTTTGATTGTGAGGTGTGACAATACTTAGGTGTGGGGGAGGGGTTCATGTGCTGACAAATGACCATTGCCTAGAGAAATAGATATTTGCAAGAATTTTTGTATTATTTCCATGATACAGGTTACTACATTGAGAGTGATTTTTTTTTTAAGGTGCTAAACTCCTGTGTGCTATAAATTACTATACTTAATAGACCACTCTTTATCGTTTTATATTTCATTACAAGATGTTCATTATAGGATTGTCAATACATGTTTTATGCTTTCTATAACATGTTCGTTGTAGGTTTGACATTATATGTCATATGAAAGAGGATTGAGTGAGCATGGTGGAAAAATCAACAACAATGGAGCATTTTGCCTCTACTCATTAAACCACTGTGATTGTCAAAAACATTTAATTTTCATGCTAGCCATTACAAGAAGTGAAAATGTATTTAACACAGAGGTACCAGATGAAGTACCGTATGAGGTGCCATATGAGATGCCCTATGAGGTGTCAAACGAAGTGCCATGTGAATTACACACCAGTAAATGTCCTAGATTCTAAATAACTAGAACTCAATTACATTCAATTGAATTGGTTGCAGACATTGATTGAAGTGGTTCATATGTTTATGATCAAATTTCCAAGTCAAAAGACTTGGACATTGTTCTAACTATGCATCATTACATTACCCAAAAACAATCCGTTGAATTCGAATTTTCCACACATGGAAGCCAGTGTGCACATGTGTTCAACCTACTCCACTATAAGCACATTCAAAATCGGGCTGGGCAACCATTATCTCCATTCACCTTTTCCATTTTCTCTCCCCTATGTTAAGAAATCATGCCCAACCTCTGCCATTTCCTCCCCTGTTCAAAACACATTCAGCCCGTGCCCAATTTGTTCCATCTCTTGGCTCAATCATGCCCTTGCCTAGTGAATTTAGCCTATGCTACAATGCCTAGGAGGTACGAACCCTCTTCCTATGTGGACATGTTTTCCATTCCCGAATTTGCAAAGTGCAGGGAGGTGTTTTTGCGTGCAGGCTGGGGGCCACTTTTGTCTACCTTGCAGGGCCAGGATGACCGCCTCTCCATGAAATTCACCCTTGGCTTTGATGGGAAGACAACACATGTAGGGTATCTTACCCTTGAAGTCTCAGAAGAGTCCATTGCTGCAGCAACAAAGCTCCCAAGAATGGGATATAGATGCCTCAAAAACCACCAATTGTTGTGATTAAGTTATAATAGGGTGTTTAACCCCAAATTCGAGATCATTTCAGGAGAAAAAGGATATTCTAGGGAGTTTATAAAGGTGTAATTCATAAACCCCCTCATCATCATCACAATGTTGATTACATGAGAAGGTGGATACTCCACTTTCAAATCTTGTCATTTTAGATTACTGGCTCATTTTCTGTTCAAGAAACCTTTGAACTTCCCCTTCTATTTTCTAAAAATCTTGGAGAAGATTTCCTCTCAAGTGAGGAAGAATGTGACTAACCCCCACAACAGTCTCTTTCACCATGTATTGATCAAACTCCTTGTTCTAGACGAACTAGAGAAACAAGGAAAAACTTGGGATGCCTTTATCTACTAATTTACAAACCCTCACTTGACATTTAAGACTAGTAAAAATCCACTTAGCCTAAAAACTATCTCTCCATCCAAGCCTCACCCTCCAAGATCTCCAGACCCCCTTGCAAAAACCCTCTTTTTGCTGGAACAATAAAAAAATCTTTTTGATATCCCTACTTATTCATCGAGTAAAGAGACCAAGAGAAAAGACCAAAATAACCCTATTGTTAACCCCACAATGCCTTCTCTATCTCTTGATCCTACACCTAAAAATCCCCAAGAAGTAATTCATCAAGACTTTCCCATCATTCCCACAACTAGGACGGGAGCCAATCAATTTGGTAAAGGACCCTTTCGAAATAATACCCAGAGTAAAAGAACCAAACCTTATGAAAAACCCATGCCTACTTTGGATCCTATTCAAGTGTCCTCTGACCTTGAGAGCCCTCACAAGAGACTTAGGGAAGTTTATGCAGATGGATTAGAGCCACTAAGGAAGACAAAATTAGATCCTACCTCTCCTTACCAATCCCCCATCACTCCTACTTCACCCATTCCTACTCTAGATCCTAAAACTGATAGATTGTCCACATCCCTCAAAGGATCTAAGACTTCCTCAGAGATAATCAATTATGCCCCAACCATTGAAAAGATACAAAAAGAAAACCATCAACTAATCCAACAGTTGGAGTAAAGGAAGATAATAGATGAACACCTTCATCATGATAATGCAGTCCTTAAAGAAAAGGTGAACTCTCTTCAATGGTTGGTCGATGAGATGACCAAATCTAACCGTATCTTGAGAGCACAATTGAAGAAACACAAGAGGCACAAGGATAAGTCTTCACAACAAGAAGGAGAATCTTCCAAAGAAGATCCTCCTCAGCAAGCCTAGTCACGAGGGGTAACTTCTTTTTGTTTGTAGTGGGACCTGCAAAATCGTAAGTGTGGGGGTAATGTTGCATCAGAGATATGATCAATTTATGACAATTATTAGACACTTTTTGCCAAATATACATATGTATTTTTCACGTTTTGAAGGAGCTTTTTGAAGAATTTTATGCTAAAATGGTATGATCTACACATGTATGTATGATTCGTGTTTAATGATACTATTGAGTATAATTCATCATGTTTTTGCAGTTCCAAGGATCTGATTCACATTTTTTGGTGTTACAGGGAAAAAACGCACCATGTTTCTGCTTTTGGCACTCGGTCTAGAACTCCTTCCAACACTCGATCCGGTACCTTATCCAGCACTGCATCCAACACCATGTCTTGCATAAAAAAGGAGGGCGACTTGGTGGTTCTGGTATTGGCAGCTAGTGATGGGCGAATCGAGAATGTGGGTTTTGTTCATGCTTTCCCCCTCCAGCTACTGAACATCCATCAACTCATTTTTAGTTGTTTAAGAGGGTGATTATCGACTTGCTCTGTTTCAATAGTTAGGGCATCATTTAATGTAAATTGTCGAATTTAGAAGTGTTTCAAACCTCCCGTGGTCGACCACTTGGTCTGTAAACATTATAAATACCACTGTGGTGGTTAGATGATTGTAAAACATTAGAAGTATCAATGTGATAGAGAGAAACACGATTTTACTTTGTTTTGCTATTTTACATTGCCAGATTATATAAGAACTACATTTTTGAGCTTTTATGATGAAATCGTCCTACTCGTGGTGTGCTCTTAGGAAGTGACCACGACTTGTTGGGGGGCCCACCAACAGTCTAGTAACTGTTCTTTTTTTTTGTTTATGCATTTCATAATTTAGTTGTTCTCTTTATTTTTTGTACATGCATTTTTATTGTGTTAATTAGTTTGATGTTATAATTTAATTGCTTTGATTCTCTTTTGCAGGTTAGTATGACAGATTGTGTTAGCATGCATTGATTTTGTAGTTAGGAATGAATTTGAAAATTCTTAGACTAACCCCATGTGCAATTAGATATTAGATTATGTTTTTATTTATGATTTTAGAGTTCAATTTAAAATAGAGTTTTATATAGAATAGAACAAAGTTTTAATTTGAGTTTTCTTCGATAAGGATTTGATGGATGGATAGGATTAATTTCAGTTTTCAATTATAGATTCCTTATATCATTTTCATATAGATCTCTCTTACTTAGTTGTTGGCTAATACACATGGTAGTTTACTTTTTAATGTCATGTTTTAATTTATGTTCTTAAGCATTTTCCTTTTTGTAGTTTGAATTACTAAGATAGATGTAGCATAGCTTCACTTTATGCATTTTCTTTCCTAGAGTTAAATTGAAATTGTATTTCTTAGTTAATAGTTGAGTTTACGTATGAATTTTGTTTACATAGTATAGAAGTGAAATGATGATATCGTTATATTTTTTATGGTTAATAAATGAATATGCATGGTAATTGACGATTGTTTTTGTCATGGCTAAATTCTCGTTGGATTGTTTAATCCATACCTTTCACTTTTCTATTGAGATCGGTGTTGAGCTTATACCACTTGAGTTATCTTTTGTTGTCAAGTGCCATCGAGATATTATAAGATACTGAAGACACTCACACAACAACCAACAATATATTTGAGTTTTTCATAGGTTAAAGATAGTTTCTTTCTTTTGTAGATCATAAGATATAGTTTCTTGCTTTCATAGCTTAGAAGATAGTTTTATTGTTGTTGTAGGATAGTTAGCCTTTTGTTTTGATAGATCAAAGAGCAACTTGCTTATCATAGATTAAAGGTTAGTTGTTAATCTTTCTTGCTTTCAATAAAAATTTTTCTTTCATGAATTAGAAATAGTTTTGAAATTTGAGTTAAGAACATAGTCCACTTGCCTCTTAGGCTAGATAGTTGTTCAATGAGAAGTTTTAATTTGATTACTTGCAGTAGAAGTTATCTTCGATTAGTTAGTTGTCTATTTTCTTTAATAGGTTAGCTAGTTGTTTTTCTTACTTGTCTATTTTCTTTAATAGGTTAGTTAGTTTTCTTTGCTTACTTGTTTGCTTGCTTTAGTAGAATAGTTGTTGGCTTGTTTATTTACTTTCTTTATAGGGTAGTTGCTCATTGAATGTAGGTTGGCAAGTTAAAATAGTTTTCTTTGGTTATTTTCTTATTGTTATGCATAAATAGTTGCTTATTGCTTATTGTTGAACTAGTTTTCTTCAAGTAGGGTTTTCACTTGCTTTTTTAGAACTATCCATCGATCCTTGGCCCAAAAGTACTTATGTTACCTAGTTTCAAGTTGCTTAATAGGGTTTTTCCATCAGATAAATTTTCTTGAGTAGATTAGCATTAGACAACTACCTCACTAGTTAGACTATACTACTACCAACCCTTCTACATTTGGCATATATTTTGTTACAACTCTAAGTTTACTTACCCCGGGTTGACAATTTAATTGAGGTTTTTTTAGTGTGTTTTTAATGCATATATAACACCCATCACATAGCCTTCTTTTTACTTCAGTTTTGATCTTCTTTTCATTTCCTTAGACCCTCGTGTTTCTAGGAGAAGAAGAGGTTTATCACCAAAAATTAATCCTATTGTTGAAATAGGAAGAAGGAACATTGTGTTATCAACCCAACAAAGTGATCTAAGGAGAATATTGTCTGATTCATCTAGTTCATCTTTCTCTCCCTCACCTATCATTCACAATATGGAATCTAGTGGTGGCTCTGGTGGCACTAGAGGTGCGTCTTCATCTCAATCTTGAACTTTGTCAGTGATTGGTAGCTTACATAGTCACCAAGTCCCTATCCAATCTACCACAAACCCCACCAAATTCATTAATAAGTATAGGATTTTTCAATTCGAATAGCATGCTACAACCACCCTGTGGCATGTTTCCTCCCCTCTTAACTTGACACCTGCTACTCATCCACTTCCTAAATTCAAAGATCATTTCCATAGGTTTTTAAGGAATAACATTGTCACTACGAATGAACACTTGGTGGCATTTTCTAATTCCTGTCACAACATAGGAGCTAATGACAACGATACTTGTATGCACTTATTGGTGAATTCCCTTGAAGGGAAGGTTGCGACCAATTTATTCGATCTCCCTCCTAAGATTTTATCTACTTGGGAGGAGTTAGTCTATTGGTTCAAATATACCTATGGGAAATCCAAAAGCCCAATTGAGAAGTTATGGGAATACAATAACATCACTTATAAGCATGGCGAGACTATCAAGTCCTTCAACTTACATTTCACCAAGTTATACAATAAAATCCCTGAACTCATTCGACCTCATAACCAAGCCTCTCCCATGCATTATTATAATGCATTAACTTCCCCCTATCGTCATAGGCTTGAGGAAAAGGCCATTGATAACCTTGGTTCCTCTCTGCATACTTAATTAGAGTATGAAGAACAACTTGAAAGAACAAGGCTTCCTAAGGGATACTCAGTTAAACAGAGAGACATGTCCTCCCTCTTACAGCTTGTACAAGAAATGAATAATCAAATGATATCATATGAGTGAAAAGGAAATGTCTCCTCTCTTACCCCTCGAGCTTCACCTTCTTCTGCACCCACCTTTAGAAATTCAAATGAAAATAATTTTCATCCTAAAGCTATCATGCCTCGTAGTTGGTGTAAATTTTGTGAGGAACACCATGAGGAAAGTACATGTGAGGTAAAGAAGAATTCCATAGATAAAATCTTTGGTAAGAGACCTGAAACTACCATCCTTGTCCTAGAATTTGTAGAGCCAGAAGATGTCATGATCATAAATACTAGGAATAAATCCTATGCTCCCAAAAGAAAATATGATCCTCTGTGTACTTCTTCTAGACCAAGTACATCCCCATCAACTGCTACTATTCAAGTTCCTAAGGCTCTTGATAGTCAAGGAACTACCTCCCCTCTCCCCTCTTCCAAATACAACATTATAAATCAGTTGGCCAACATCAAATCACATGCAACCCTTATGGACATGATTTCCATCCCTGAACAACATAAGCATCTAAAACAATTCATGGAAGGAAAATATTCCATTGTATACAACCACTCTGACGAGATAGATGAGGAGGATTCATTTGTAAATAAGGTAGGTGTACATAACTTTAGATACCCTGTAAAAAAAACCCCATTTTATATTTTTTTAAAGATTATGGATAAGATTGCCCATTGTTGTCTCATTGATGGTGGTTCAGGCCCAAGTGTAATGTCAAATATTTCTATGGAAGAGCTAGGCTTGTCTTGTACAAATGAAAAATTCAGAAGCATGCTCTCTTATAATAGTCTACAACAAACGACCATAGGTGAAATCAATGATGTGACCTTGGTTTTGTGCGCACACCCTGAAATAAGGAGAACCCTTAATATTCAAGTAATCGATATCCCTGTAAGTAACTACTCGGTCATCCTAGGAAGATATTGGAAAGCTTTCAAGGGTGGGTACCTCTCTATTAAGAACCAAATATCAATATAACATAGAAAAAGCTCAGAAAAGGTACTCAACACCTTGAAAAGAGATAATTTCAGATAATAAGCTTCTTCGAGGGGGCAACCTCCTTTTACCCCACTTAAATGTTCAAGTACAAGATGATTCAAAATTAAAATGTCTCCTTGG
>JASDQU010307018.1:103930-118370 GCA_032191745.1 Picea mariana | reverse complement strand
GACGGGGCAAGGATAGGTGGCTTTAGCCACCTTTCGGTTGTAGCTGGAGAACATTGGGGGTTGTAGCCTCCTTCTGGTTGTATCCATAGATTTGGGGAGTTGGAGATTCCCTCAGGTTGTAGCCTGAGAAACTAGGGGGTTGGAGCCTCCTTCCAGTTGCAGTTGGAAAACAAAAGAAGTTGGTGCTTCCAATGAATTTAATTCTTCAAGACATATAAGAAAAAACATTCTGTGGTTTTCTCCCGATTTGGGTTTCCACGTAAAACACTAGTGTACTTTGTATGTGTGTGATTGTTTATTTATTACTACTCATTATTGGATAATAATTCTACATTGATATAAAATTTGAAGAAAAAGGATTATAATTACACTATTACTGATTCACCCCCCCCCCTCTCAGTAATCCAACAAAATTTTCAAAACATTTCAAAATGTCCACTGGTGGTTTTCTAGCTATCTTCCACCTTTACGCTTCCTTGGCTGGCTACATACGATGCTCCTGCATCATACTCCCTCGCTTAAAATATTTCATGAACTCATGTTCATGAGTTCTTGTACGGTCTGTCCTTGCCTATAAATTTCTGCTTCATCCTCCCAACTGGCATCTTCAACTGGATGTCCCTTCCATTTGACCAAGTATTCAAAATACTCTTTTCTCCTAGTCCTTTTCCCGACCCTCTTGTCAATTATTCTTTCCATCTGTGGCTTTTTAGCTACAGGCATTTGTTTGGTTCATCGAATTTCTTTCTGTTCCTCCTCTTCTCTTGCTTCTTCAGCTTTGTAAGGGTACAAATCCGCAATGTTGAATATCGGTGAGATTCCAACCCCATTGGGTAATTCAATCTCATATGCGTTTGTCCCAAATTTCCTTATGACTTTGCATGGTCCAATCTTTTTCATCTTCAGTTTGTTATATGTTCCCCTTGGGAACCTCTCCTTCCTCAGATGTGCAAGAATCAGATCACCCACTTCAAATTGAAGTTCTCGCCTGTGTTGATCTGCTCTCCACTTATATTCTTGACTTGAACTCTGCAATCGCTCCTTAACTCGGCTATGAAGCTCCTTCATTCCTTCTGCAAAGTCTTCTGCACTAGCACTCCTGAATTCATCTTGTTCTGCATCTTTCAATTCAGAAACTCCCCTTGGCTACATTCCATATACAATCTAGAATGAAATCTGCCCTGTGCTTCTATTGGGTGAATCATTGTAAGAAAATTTTGTCTGTGGTAGAATGTGATCCCACTAGCTGTGGTGTTCAGTCACTAAGCTCCTTAGAAAATCTCCCAAGCTCCTATTTATGACCTCTATCTGTCCATCCGTCTAAGGATGATACACTGAGCTAAAAGACAAGTTTGTCCCTAGATTCTTCCATAAGGTCCTCCAGAAATGTCCTACGAACTTGGTATCTCCATTAGAAATGATACTCTTTGGCAAGCCGTGAAGTCTGATGACTTCCTTTAAAAACAGGTTCGCAATATGAGTTGTGTCACTGGTTTTCTGGCATGGTATGAAATGTGCCATCTTTTAAAATCTATCGACTATCATAAAGATCGAATCACATCCTCTTCATGTCTTTGGCAGTCCCAATATGAAATCCATGCTCACTGTGTCCCATGGCCTTTCAGGTGTGGGTAATGGTTGGTATAACCCTGTGTTCTGCCTTTTTCCTTTCGTGTGTTGACAAATTTTGCACCTATCCACAAATTTGTTCACATCCATCCTTATTCCTGGCCAAAAATATGAGCCATTCAACTTTGAGAACGTCTTATAATGACCAAAGTGTCTGACTAATCCTCCACTGTGCTTTTCCTTCAGTAAATTCTCCCTCATGGAGCATCTCAGAATACATAGCTGATTGCCTCTAAATAATAATATATCATGGACCATGTATTCAGTCCATTGGATTCTATTCCCAAGAATTGGATTCTCTGATGCCTCATATGCTTCCTTGAAGTCTGGATCATCCCTATACATTTCCTTAAGGTTATCAAAAACCAAAGTCTATACTCTGAATTTCTGCATAAGAAAGCATTTCCTGCTCAAAGCATCAACAACTTTGTTAGCAGTTCCAGAAATATGCTTAGTCACAAAAGTAAAATTTTGCATGTATTCAACCCATTTAGCATTTTTTTGGTTCAACTTCTCTTGTCGAGTCACGAATTGTAAAGCATGATTATCACTGTACAAAACAAACTCCTTGGGAACAAAACAATGTCTCCATTTCTTCAGCGCTTGTATGACTACATAGAATTCTTTGTCATATGTGGAGTACTTAATCTTTGCTTCATTCAGTTTTTCATTGAAGTATGTGATCAGCCTGTCATCTTGGCTCAAGACCGCTCCAATTGCAAATCCACTTGCGTCACACCTGACCTGGAATGTCTTGCTGAAATATGGCAAAACCAGAATTGGTTGCTCATTGATCTTCTTCTTCAGCAGCTTGAAGCTCTTTTCTGCTTCCTCCATCCAGTGAAAAGATTTATGTCTTTTTTTTATCGTATCCATCATTGGTGTGGTAATTCCACTGAAGTTTCAGATGAATTTCCTATAGAAGCTAGCCAAACCATGGAAGCTTCGAACTTCAAACACGCTCTTCGACGATGGCCAATTCTTAATCGTCTCTAAACCCAAATAAATGAGTTATGTCCTCATAAATGACAAATTCTTCATATTGATCAGCAATTTCTCTTGTTGTAACCTCCTCATTACTACAGCTAAATGCTTTAAGTGTGTTGCTTCTATCCTGCTGAAAATTAATATATCATCAAGATATACAATGATGAATTTCCCAATGAAATCCTTTAGGACTTCATTCATCAACCTCATGAAAGTACTGGGTGCATTTGTTAAGACAAATGGAATGAAAATCCATTCATATAGCCCTTCATTCATCTTGAATGTTATCTTCCATTCATCACCTTCTGTCATCCTAATCTGATGATATCCATTTTTGAAATCAATCTTTGAAAAAAACTTTTCTCCACTCAAGAAATCCATCAAGTCGTCCATCCTTGGAAATGGAAATATGTATCTGATGGTAATCTTATTGATTTCCCTTGAGACTATACACATTCTCCAGCCTACATATTTCTTTGGGCTGAGCACTGTCAGAACAATGCATGGACTCAAGCTCTCCTGAATCAATCCTTTGTCCATTAAGTCCTGGACCCGTCTCTTAACTTCTTCATTTTCCTATGACGTCAATCTGTACGTTTCTTTGTTCGATAAACTGGCTCCAGGTATAAGATCAATGCGATGGCTTATACTCCTGATAGGTGGCAACGAACAAGGTAGTTCATCCACTACTATATCAACAAATTCTTCCAGCAACTCCTAAATTTCTTCTGGTAGATCATCTATTCTCGTACTGGTCAAAACAATTTTGGGCTTCCTGACCATAATAAATTGTGTGTCCTCCTTCTTCTTAACCTCATCAAGAAGTTCCTTCCCACTCATGAGAAGTATAGTGTTGCTCATATCTATTTTCACCTCTTAGTTCTTAATCGGCACCAACATGTGCATCCTACCATTTTTCTCCAGGCTGTACATGTTCTTTATCCCATAATGAACCACATTTCTGTCATATCGCCATGGTATACCCAACAATAGATGACAAACATCCATGGGAATGACATCACATAATATTTCATCTTTATATTCTCCTATTTTAAATTCGACTAAACATTGTTTAGTGACATTTACCTGATGTCCTTTTTGAGGCCATGAAACTCTATATGGGCTTGGATATACAATAGTCTCCAGCTCTAGCTTTTATACCATCTCTGTAGATACGAGGTTGTCTTTGCTACCGCTATCCACTATGACCTTGCCTACTCTATCCTTAGTTTTACAAGCAGTCCTAAACAAACTGTTTCTTTGGGCCGAGTTCTCTAGTTTCTTCTCTAGTTTCAAGAGAACTTTCCTCATCATTATGGATCTTCTTCCCTCAGTGTCTTCTGCCTCAACATTCCATCCTTGAGCTTCAGCAATGTGAGTTTCACCACCATCTTTCTTCTTATCTGGACACTCATAGGATTTATGTCCGATTTTTCCACAGACAAAGCATTTCACTTCACCTCCTCTACCTCTTCCTCTTCCTCTGGCTCGAGGAAAAGTGTTTCTATCAGCATATTGCCTTCTCTGTGAGCTTCCTCCCCTCTCAGGTTGAGTTTGAGGTTTCTTCTCCTCTTCTTTAGGTCTCTGAATCCTATCTTGGGCAATTATCTTGCCACTATTTTGACTTCTACCTCATCCACTTTGACCTTGCTTCTGGCTTAGCTTCTCTTCATCTTTCAGAGCCATCTGATAAGCATCTTTCACAGTCTGAATGGTCATCATGCTCATCTCATATTGAATGTCATATCGCAGACCATTCATGTACCTGGAAAAGTTTTCATCATCGCTTTTCCGATGACCTACTCTGATGTTTATCTTGTAGAATTATTCAGTGTATTCTTTCACTGACATCAGATTTTGTCTCAAATTTTGCATCCTCCAAAACAAAGTGATTTGATAATCCCTGGGTATAAATTTGTCTTCCATCTTTGCAACCATTCTATCCCAGCTTTTGATTTTCTGCTTTCCCTTGCAGTGTATTTCATTCTGCAGTTCATCCCACCATAGATTTGCATGCCCTTTAAGTCTTGTAATGACATGTTTGAATTTCTTGTCTTCCTCGAAATAGTCATAGTAGAAGTATTTGTCTAAATCTCTAATCCAGTCTAGAAGCTCTTCAACATCCAAGTTTCTCTCATACATGGGAATGTCCATTTTGGCTCTGGCACCTATCCTTGCAACAACCATGAATAGACATTCTTTTGCAGCATCTTTGACTACAACTTCTTCGTATCCAACTTCATTCTCACTTTCAGATTCGCTGATATCCCCAGTGTCAACTGTACTCCTCTGTGTTGTCTCGATAGCATCAATCCTAGCACATAATTTGTGCATTTCTCTTTCCACTACTAGATCAAGTAATTTCCTGTCTCTTCTTCTCGGTGGCATGGCTATAAAATTTTCTCTTCTCTCTTCTATAGAAAGAAAAGAATTAGTTCTAGGATATGATACCAAACTGATGCATACCCCCGACCCTCTAGCTGAGATCCACACAGGATCGTTCTAAATTCTCCTCGAGCTGAAGAGGCTCCCTCAGATCCCTATTGGAACCTAAAAAGTCCAATCCACAGGTCCTTCATGTAAAACCACCCTGTGCAACTTAACACCCGGCATGAGCCTTACATATCCATGTGATCACAACCGGGCCTTAGCACAAGCGCCTTTCGCAACTCGCGAGTTCATGAGTCGAAGACCTCGACTCCTCTTTCTCCAAACCTTGGATACCTGAGATGTGATACGGGTATGGCTGCCTCCTCACTAGTGCCTGCTACATATAACCGTAGGCTAGGCTAAACACTAGCACTACTTGCAACTCATGACCTCACACATTGGAGTGTTGAACCCTTGTGCTCCTCCTTTGTGAATCCACGAAACGCAATGAGTCAATAGTGGGTTGACTCCTTCCCAGGAGACATTTGTCCCCCACCTATCACCCGCTTCCACCTTTCTCTGGGCGCTTGTTGTTATGCCACCTATCAACCACGTGATCCGCACCTAAAGGATGTGCCACATTCTCATACGATCCCTCAGCGCTCGACACTTCGCGACTTCCCAGTCGAAAAGAAATTATTGCAACCCTTGAACCCCCGATATGCAATACTCCATGGAGGTTCTAATCCAATGGTTCTCCCTTGTCTTGGATCCAACAGTATGGATCTTCTTCCCTGCTCCTCGCAACTCGAGATTTCGCGAAACCGATAATTTGGTCTTCCCTCCAAACTCACGAACCCCGAATTCGTGAAATGATCCAACGAAATGGGTTGAAGCGAGATCACTAGCTCATATTGACCCTCCAATCCTGGGTGATGGGTTTCACTGGTCTCTAACCACCTTGCAACTTTGCAAGATTCAATGACTCTCACAACTTTGACACTTCCTTCACGAAGAAATTTCACCATTTGTTCACTCTTCTCCAGGATCTCTGACCAAAATGACTTGGCGTTCTTCCACCTAAACTTGACCTCTGCAAGACAATTTTTGACCTTTGTCTCCCCTTGAACACTTCAAAGGTATTATCCCTCCTAAGCTCTCACTTGCAAACTCAAGTCTCCAATAAGAATCTTTCTTGCACTCCTTGCGACAATATTTCAATTAACCTCTGGTTATTTGAGTCCTCGACCCTGTGCACTTTTTGAAATAGTAGTCCTTCAGCCTTCACCTTATTTGATAAGTTCTAAGGCTTCAACTAGCCTGCGCACACCTTTCACGACTCTGTGCTTCATCTTCACCTCTGCTGGTATGAGAACAACGATATCTCTCCTAAGCTTTCTGAGATAAAACTCAGACCCTCGTCAATGCACACCTTGCGGACGTTCACTGCACTCCTTGTAGGAATTCTCAGGAAAATAAACAATTGAAACTCATTCTTCTCCTCTCTTAGACTTCATACACTCAACATGAAATCATACACCTAACACAGCATTGAAATAAATGCATAACAGAGAAAATAAAACAATTGTAAACATACCATTTAACAAATGTAAACAATAAGCATCACAACACCATGAAAATTGAATCAAAGATTTATATATTAACTCAAGTGCTCCTGTACATGGGTTCTTCTCTACAGTTCTCTTCTACAGATCTATAGCTTATAGAATTCTCTGAATGATCATAATGTTCCTTTTACAATGATACAAGGGTGAGGGTGTCTATATCTGTTTTCCCTCCTACGCTCTTAAACTGTCTAATCTATTAAATTACATACACCTACTTTCATTAAACAGACTTAAATGCCTATTACATCCAACAGATGAGAGAAATCACTCAAGATATATTCACAGCTCCAAGATATAAATGTAAGTACGCTTCCCCTAGCTATTACATTAATATCCACTCATTAAATTTTCAAAACATTTCAAAATGTGCGCTGGTGCTTTTCCAGCTGTCTTCCACCTTTACGCTTGCTTGGCTGGCTACATACGATGCTCCAACATCACTTCTCCCTATGAGTTTAATGGTGATGAAAAAGAATCGTACAAAGCTAAAAGAACGTGCCTAGCCAAAGGAACAGCTGGACGCGTAGATGAAAAAAAGTGCACGTTTTTATGAAAACATTTTGATTTTGAAACTAAAGCATTAATGTAATAAGCTAGGGGAGCGTACTTTTATTTATGTCTTGGAGATATGAAAAGATCTGGAGAAATTACTCTCATTTACTAGATGTAATAGGCAATTAAGTTTGTTAAATGTAAAGTAGGTAGATATGAATGTTAGATTAGACAATTTAGAAGTGTAGGAGGGAAAACAGATATAGACACCCTCACCCTTGTATCATTGTAACAGAGAACTTTATTATCATTCAGATTTGACAAGTTGTAGAATTGTAGTAGAGAACTGTAGAGAAGAACCCATGTACAGGAGCACTTGAGTTAATATATGAAGCTTTGACTCAATTTTCATGGTGTTATGATGCTTACTGTTTACATTTGTTGAATGGTATGCTTACAGTTGTTTTATTTATCTGTTTATGCATTTGTTTCAATGTTGTGTTGAATGCATGATTTCATGTTGAATATATGAAGTCTGAGAGAGGAGAAGAATGAGTTTTAATTGTTTCTCTTCCCGAGAATTCTTGCAAAGAGTGTAGTGAATGTCTGCAAGGTGTGCGTTGACAAAGGTCTGAGTTTTATCTCAGAAATATTAGGAGAGATATCATTGTTCTCATACACACAGAAGTGTAGGAGAAGCACAGAGTTGTGCAAGGTGTGCGCACGCTGGTCGAGGCCTTAGAATTTATCAACTAAGGTGAAGGTTGAAGGAATATTGTTGAAAAGAGTGCACAGGGTCAAAGACTCAAATAACCAGAGGTTATTTGAAATTTTTCCATAAGGAGTGCAAGCAGGAACCTTTGGTAAGGCTTGAGTTTACAAGTGAAAGCTCAGGAGAGATAACTCCTTTGAAGTGTTCGAAAGGAAGACAAAGATTGAAACCGTCGCATAGAAATCAATTTCAGGAGGGATAATACTCAGTCATTGGACATAAGTCATTGAGTAGTGAATCGAGCGGTCAGAATTCTCCATGGAGAGCTTGTGAAGTCACGAGGACCATATGATCTAGTGGATTTGTATGGACGGTGAGAGGCCTTCGTGATGGAAGTTGTGATTTGCAAGTAGTGATAAAAACTTAGCCCTAGATGGTGGTTATGTGTGGGAGGTGCTAGCAAGGAGGAGCCATACCCGTATCATCATCTCGGGTATTGGAGGTTTGGAAAAGACAAATTGAGGGTCTTTGACTCACGAAATCGCGAGTTGCGAGCTGCGAAAAATGCTTCCGCTAAGGCCCGATTGTGGTTGCATGGTGATGTAAGGTTCACAACTGGTGTTAAGTTACACAGGGCGGGTTTTCATAAAAGGCTTGTGGATTCATTGAAGGTTCCAGCAGGGAACCAAAGGAGCCGCTTCAAATCTAGAAGAATTAGAACAATCCTGAGCGGATCTTGGCCCGAGGGTCGAGGGTCTGTGTGACGTCAAGTGGTATCAAAGCCTAGAACAATTTATTTGCTTTCTGTAACAGATAAAAGGGAGAAATTTTGTAGCCATGCCGTCGAGAAGAAGATATAGGAAAATACTTGATCTAGTAGAGGAAAGAGAAATGTTGAGAAGAAGAGACAGAAAAATACTTGATCCAGCAAGGGAAAGAGAGATGCGTGAATTACGTGTGAGGATTGATGCTATGGAGACAGCACAAAGGCACACATTTGACACTGGGGATATCAACAAGGATGAAAGTGAAAATGAAGCCAGAAACAAAGAATTTGTAGTCAAATATGCTTCCGAAGAACGCCTATTCAGGGTTGTTGCAAGGATAGGTGCTAGAGAAAAAATGGACATTCCAGTGTATGAGGGAAACTTGGATGTTGAAGAACTTCTAGACTAGATTAGAGCTATAGACAAATACTTCGACTACGAGGATGTCAAGGAAGATAAGAAGGTCAAACATACTATTACTAGACTTAAAGGGTGTGCAACATTGTGGTGGGATGAACTACAAGTTGACAGATGCTGCAAAGGGAAGCAAAAAATCAAGAGCTTGGATAGAATGGTTGCAAATATGAAAGCGAAGTTTATACCCAGGGATTATCAAATCACTCTGTTTTGGAGGATGAAAAATTTGAGACAAAATCTGATGTCAGTGAAGGAATACACTGAAGAATTCTATAGGATAAACATAAGAGCAGGTCATCGGGAAAGCGATGATGAAAAAGTTGTCAGGTACATGAATGGTCTACGATATGACATTAAATATGAGATGAGCATCTTGACCATTCAAAATGTGGAAGATTATTATCAGATAGCTTTGAAAGATGAAGAGAAGCTGAGCCAGAAGCAAGGTCAAAGAGGCCAAGGTAGAAGTCAAGCCAGAGGCAAAACAATTGCCCAAGACAGAACTCAGAGACCTGAAGAAGAGGGGAAGAAGCCTCAAACTCAACTTGAGAAAGGAGGAAGCTCACAGGGAAGGCAGTATGCCGATAGAAACAATTTTCCTCGAGCCAGAGGAAGAGGAAGAGGCAGAGGAGGTGAAGTGAAATGTTTTGTCTGTGGAAAAATCAGACGTAAATCCTATGAGTGTTCAGATAAGAAAAAATATGGTTGTGTAACTGACATTGTCGAAGCTCAAGGATGGAATTTTGAGGAAGAAGATGCTGAGGGAGGAAGATATTTGATGATGAGGAAAGTTATCTTGAAGACAGAGAAGGAGGCAGAGAACCCATCCCAAAGAAACAATCTTTTTCGGACTACTTGCAAAACTAAGGATAGAGTATGCAAAGTCATAGTGGACAGCAGTAGCACAGACAATCTTGTATCTACAGAGATGGTAGAAAAGTTGGAGCTAGAGACTGTTGCACATCCAAGCCCATACAGAGTTTCATGGCTACAAAAAGGACATTAGGTAAATGTCACTAAACAGTGTTTAGTTGAATTTAAAATAGGAGGATATAAGGATGAAATATTATGTGATGTCATTCCCATGGATGTTTTTCATTTATTGTTGGGTAGATTGTGGAAATATGAAAAAAACGTGGTTCATGATGGGAGAAAGAACACATACACCCTGGAGAAAAATAGTAGGACTCACATGTTGCTTCCAATTAAGGATAAAGAGGTGAAAATAGAGACGAGCAACACTGTACTTCTAATGAGTGGGAAGGAACTTCTTAATGAGTTTAATAAGAAGGAAGACACACGATTTATTGTGGTCAGGAAGCCTATAATTGTTTTTACCAGTACAAGAATAGATGATTTACCAGGAGAAATCCAGGAGTTGCTGGAAGAGTTTGTTGATATAGTAGTGGATAAACTACCTTGTTTGTTTCCACCAATCAGGAGTTTAAGCCATCATATTGACCTTATACCTAGAGCTAGTTTACCAAACAAAGCAGCGTACAGGTTGACGCTGCAGGAAAATGGGGAATTCAAGAGACAGGTCCAGGACTTAATGGACAAAGGATTGATTCGAGAAAGCTTGAGTCCATGCATGGTTCCAACACTGGTCAACCCAAATAAAGATGGAGGCTGGAGAATGTGTACAAACTCAAGGGAAATCAATAATATTACCATTAGATATAGATTTCCATTTCCAAGGATGGACGACTTGATGGATTGCTTGAGTGGAGCAAAGTTTTTTTCAAAGATTGATTTGAAAAGCAGGTATCATCAAATTTGGATGAGAGAAGGTGATGAATGGAAGACAACATTCAAGATGAATGAGGGGCTGTATGAATGGCTTGTCATGCCATTTGTCTTAATGAATGCGCCCAGTACTTTCATGATATTGATGAACGAAGTCCTGAAGAATTTCATAGGGAAATTCGTCATTGTATATCTTGATGATATATTAGTTTTTAGCAAAACATAAGCAAAACACTTAAATCATTTAGCTGCAGTGATGAGAAGGTTACAACAAGAGAAATTGTTGATCAATGTGAATAAATCATCATTTATGAGGACATAACTCATTTATTTTGGTTTTTTTATTGCTACAAATGAGTTGAAGATGGATCTGGAAAAGATAAAGGCGATTAAAGATTGGCCATCATCGAAGAGTGTATTTGAAGTACGAAGCTTCCATGGTTTGGCTAGCTTCTATAGGAAATTCATCTGAAAATTCAGTGGAATTAGCACACCAATGATGGATGCGGTGAAGAAAAGACATAAATCTTTTCACTGGACAAAGGAAGCAGAGAAGAGTTTCAATTTGCTGAAGAAGAAGATCATTGAGCAACCAATTCTGGTTTTGCAAGATTTTAGCAAGACATTCCAGGTTAGGTGTGACGCGAGTGGATTTGCAATTGGAGTGATCCTGAGCCAAGATGACAGGTCGGTCGCACACTTTAGTGAAAAATTGAATCAAGCGAGAATTAAGTACTCCAGATATGATAAAGAATTGTATGTGGTCATACAAGCACTAAAGAAATGGAGACATTATTTGGTTCCCAAATAGTTTGTTTTGTAAAGTGATAATCATGCTTTACAATTCGTGACTCAACAAGAGAAATTGAACCAAAAACATGCTAAATGGGTTGAATACATGAAGAATTTTACTTTTGTGATTAATCATATTTCTGGAACTACTAACAAAGTTGTTGATGCTTTGAGCAGGAAATTTTTGTTTATGTAGGAATTTACAGTCAAGACTTTGGGTTTTGATAACCTCAAAGAGATGTATAGGGATGATCCAGTTTTTAAGGAGGCGTATGAGGCATCTGAGAATCCGATTCTCAGGGAGAGAAGACAATGGACTGAGTATATGATCCAAGATGGGTTATTATTCAGGGGAAATCAACTATGTATTCCACAATGCTCCATGAGGGAGAATTTGCTTAAGGAAAAACACAATGGAGGATTGGCCGGACACTTCGGTCATGACAAAACGTTCTCAAAATTGAATGGCTCATATTTTTGGCCAGGGATGAGAACAAATGTTAGGAAATTTGTGGATAGGTTCAGAATTTGTCAGCACACGAAGGTAAAAAGGAAGAACACTAAGTTATACCAACCATTGCCCATACCCGAAATGCCATGGGACACAATGAGGATGGATTTCATATTGGGACTGTCAAGGAAACAAAGAGGATGTGATTTGATCTTTGTGATAGTCGACCGATTTTCAAAGATGGCACATTTCATACCATGCTAGAAAACCAACGGCCCAACTCATATTGTGAACCTGTTTTTCAAGGAAGTCGTCAGACTTCATGGCTTGCCAAAATGTATTGTTTCAGATCGGGATACCAAGTTCGTAGGGAATTTCTGGAGGACGTTATGGAAGAAGTTGGGGACAAGTTTGTCTTTCATATCAGTGTATCATCCTTAGACGGATGGACAGACAGAGTTCATAAACAAGAGCTTGGGAGATTTGCTAAGGATCTTAGTGACTGAACACCACAGTCAGTGGGATCAAATTCTGCCACGGGTAGAATTCACTTACAATGATTCACTCAATAGAAGCACAAGGTAGAGTCCATTCCAGATTATATATGGAATGCAACCAAGGGGAGTTTCTGAATTGAAAGATGTAGAACAAAATGAATTCAGGAGTGCTAGTGCAGAGGACTTTGCTTTTACATTTTCACTTCCAAGCTTTACAGTTCCTTTTCCAATTATTTTGGTAGATGAGTCATCTCCAAATGAAAAATTTCCACCCGTTTTCTTCAAGATGACAAATTTTCTTTGATCTTCAGTCATATGAGATGAGCACCCACTATCTATGAACCATTCATCTTCTTCTTTGCATTCTTTAGCGACTAGTGTTATTCGACAATTTTCATTGTGTGGAATGTCTTTCCTTTTCCATGTTGTAGTTGGTATGCAGACATTTGGCATATGATTATCTTCCTTCATATCTCTGCAATCTCATTCTTTGTGACCAATATTATTGCACTTGTAACATGCAATATTTTGATCCATTAATGCATCAAATGGATTATAATTTCTTTTGAAAGGTCTACGAACATTTTCATATCTACTGTTTTCACCATTTATGTAGCTTGCATAGTTATTCCTTTCATTGATTCTACAATTGATTGCCTTGTGTCAAAAATTTCCAAAGTATAACAATGTCCAAGAAAGAAATTTTGATACTTGGGCATAAGTGATCTTCTTTGTGGTGTGGTCCATCTAGGTTCATGAACTATTCTTCTATAGTTTCCTGCATAATGATTTCTTTCATACCTGATGGGAGAGGATCTTCTTGATGTCTCATTCTTTCTAAATTCTAGTTTTCTATATTGTTTTTCAACTTGTTATGGAGTGTTGGTATCATCATTTTCAACTTCCTTCTCTTGTTTTGTTGTCTTCAAACTGTCATTGTATCCTAGTCCTTTCTTGTCGTTTGAAGATCTTTGACTACTAAAGATCTCATCTAATTTTCAGTGCTTTTTTCGAACTTCTTCAACTTTTTTGTTTTCAATAGTAGCTCACCTTTTGTGTGATCCAATTTTGGTTTCAATTTCTCATAATATTCTAATTGTTCCTTCAAGCTATTAATGATCTTTTCAAGCTTGTAATTCTCTTCTTCAAAACTACTCAATTCACCTTCTAGTATTATGTTTGTGTTTCTAAGCTTGCTATTTTCAGTCTCAACATGTTTCAACTTTTCAAGATTCTCATCTTCTTGTTCACTCTTTGCATTGTCTTTGTATCCCCAAAAGGAATAAAGGTTGGTTTCTTCATCTGAATCTTCTTCACAAGTGATTTCTTCTTCTTTAGAATTCTTATGATCATCATCCTGGGTTTCTTGGGCTATGAAGAGGACTTCTCCTCCATCATTATCTTATTCATCACTCTCATATGAGGAGATGTCATCATCCTTGGAGTAGAATCTCTTTTTATTGTTGAGACTTCTCTTTTTATAGTAACAGTTTTCAACAATATGTCCTATTCTACCACAATTAAAGAATTTGAGAGGAGACTTACCTTTGTATCTTCCACTTCCTTTCTGGAACCTCCTTACAAAATTTTCTATTTCTATATCAAGGTCGTTATCCTTCTATTTTGTCTTCTTTATGTCTTTAAAGGCTGCTTCATTGTTTGTCTGGTCACTTTCTGTACCTGTTCTCATTTCATATGCCATAAGAGTCCCATGTAACTCATCCATTGTCATTTTGGTCAAGTCCCTAGTTTCTTCAATGGAGGAGACCTTAGCATCATACTTCAAGAGAAGTGATCTCAACACTTTTTGTACAACCAACGATTCATAGATCTCTTCACCTAATCCTCTGATAGCATTAAAAACTTCATCAACTCTAAGAAGATAGGTTGAAATATCTTCCTTTTCATTCATCTTCAAATTTTCAAATTCTTCTCTATGTCATTGAAGCTTG
>JASDQU010307018.1:70724-84874 GCA_032191745.1 Picea mariana | reverse complement strand
TACATTTGGAAGCTATAGCTACCTTTGGAAGTCATTACTTCCCTTGAACAATAACTATTGATTATTTCTCATATATTGTGCATGGTTGTTATCAGATAAATCGGTAGGTGTGTACACTAACATATCTCCCTAGATCCACCTGAATCTAAAACAAAACAAGACAGGACAATACTCTTTCCTTAAGTTGTGATCATTGAATTTACTTGTGGAGGGGGGCAAGGGATATACCTTTTAAGTCGCTTCCTTAGGTCTCTATTGATCCTGCGTCGCTCTGGTGTTCTTGTGCAATCAATTCCAAGACAACACAAACCAACCAAAGTAAAGATGACAAAATATATTCAATGTCAACCTATGCATATGATCAAGGAGTTACGCAATAAAATAATAGTGATTTTATGGGAAAGGGACATGCCTCTATATCATATTAAATGAAAGTAGAAGATTACAACCTGATCGACTTGATGTCACAAGCTTCCTTTCAGTGACCCTTGGTTTTGACACACACACTTTCTCTATGATCGCATGAAGAAGATCTAACACAACTTAGTAGGCCAAATGGAGTCTTCAAGCTTCTATTCAAGCAGAGTTCTTCACACAATCCTTTCACCAATTCTTCATCCAATATTGCTTAACCTTTTCCATGAGAAACCTTTCAATATATAGGATAAGGAGAGATGGTTACATGGATGAGGATGATCCCACCAAATCTGAGAAGTCAGTAGGATGACAACCATGTGAATGCCAACTCATTTTCTATAAGATTCACTTCTAGAACCCTCAATACTTCTTCTCTTTTCCAAGCTTAAAAACATGTTCGCACCCTACCTATAGAGCAGCCTACGAACAATTTTTACCCCAAGTGTGGGTAGCCTGCAAGAATCAAGCATTCTCGCACCCTAATACATAGGGAGCCTACGAACTCACTTTAAAAATGTATTTTTGGGAGAAGAGAACAGTCCTTTTCTCAGGCAAAAATTCCTTGTTGGGACCCTGAATACATCACTGTTGAGATATCACCAGAGTGACCAAAATCATGTGTAACAATGGTGTATTGTGGTGTATTGGTGTAACTCTTATACTATTTTTCATTGCTCATTGGATATAGTTTAATGGTTTAAGTATAAGTTGAAAAAGGTTTTAAATTGTACTTGATACTAATTCACCCCCCTCTCAGTATCAACAATTGGAGTCAGAGCAGGTTGCCTTCATAACATTTTAACCACTGGAAGGAAAATCCTAGGCAGAGATGGATGACCATGAGCACATTTCAAATGGGATTCAAAATTTTGATGGAAGAAATTATGCATACTAGAGTGATAGAGTGAAAACATACCTAACGGCTTTGGGAGTAGACATTTGGTACTCATTTGTAAATGGTTATGTAATCCCAAATAATGCTCCAATCGATCCAAATGAGAAGAATCTTATGAGTTGTAATTCAAAAGACAAACATGTTATTCTAGCAGCATTGGCACCAACCATTGTTAGCAAAGTGATGGGGTGCAACACTGCTAAAGAGGTATGGAACAAACTCAAGAATATCTATGAAGGTGATCCAAAATTTAAGCAGGTCAAGCTTCAATGACATAGAGAAGAATTTAAAAATTTGAAGATGAATGAAAAGGAAGATATTGCAACCTATCTTCTTAGAGTTGATGAATTTTTTAATGCTATCAGAGGATTAGGTGAAGAGATCTATGAATCGTTCATTGTACAAAAAGTGTTGAGATCACTTCTCTTGAAGTATGATGCTAAGGTCTCTGCCATTGAAGAAACTAGGGACTTGACCAAAATGACAATGGATGAATTACATGGGACTCTTATGGCATATAAAATGAGAACAGGGACAGAAAGTGACCAGATAAACAATGAAGCAGCCTTTAAAGCCATAAAGAATACAAAAGACAAGGATAACGACCTTGATATAGAAATAGAAAATTTCGTAAGAAGGTTTCGGAAAGGAAGTGGAAGATACAAAGGTAAGTCTCCTCTCAAATTATTTAATTGTGGTAGAATAAGACATATTGTTGAAAACTGTTACTATAAAAAGAGAAGTCTCAACAATGAAAAGATCTTCTACTCCAAGGATGATGAAATCTCCTCAGATAAGAGTGATGAAGAAGATAATGATGGAGGAGAAGTCCTCTTCATAACCCAAGAAACCCAGGATGATGATCATAATAATTCTAAAGAAGAAGAAATCACTTGCGAAGAAGATTCAAATGAAGAAACCAACCTTGATTCCTTTTTGGGATACAATGACAATGCAGAGAGTGAACAAGAAGATGAGAATCTTGAAAAGTTGAAACATGTTGAAACTAAAAATAGCAAGAAACACAAACATAATACTAGAAGGTGAATTGAGTAGTTGTGAAGAAGAGAATTACAAGCTTGAAAAGATCATTAATAGCTTGAAGGAATAATTAGAATATTATGAGAAATTGAAAGAAGAATTGGATCACACAAAAGGGGAGCTACTATTGTCAACAAAAAAGTTGAAGAAGTTCGAAAAAAGCACTAAAAAATTAGATGAGATCCTTAGCAGTCAAAGATCTCCAAACAACAAGACAGGACTAGGATACAATGACAGTTTGAAGACAACAAAACAAGAGAAGGAAGTTGAAAATGATGATACCAATACTCTAGAACAAGTTGAACAACAATATAGAAAACTAGAATTCATAAAGAATGAGACATCAAGAAGATCCTCTCCCATCAGGTATGAAAGAAATCATTATGCAGGAAACTATAGAAGAATAGTTCATGAACCTATATGGACCACACCACAAAGAATATCACTTATGCCCAAGTATCAAAATTTCTTTCTTGGACATTGTTATACTTGTGGAAATTTTGGACACAAGGCAATCAATTGTAGAATCAATGAAAGGAATAACTATGCAAGCTACATAAATGGTGAAAACAATAGATATGAAAATGTTCGTAGACCTTTCAAAATAAATTATAATCCATTTGACCCATTAATGGATCAAAATATTGTATGTTACAAGTGCAATAATCTTTGTCACAAAGAACGAGATTGCAGAGATATGAAGGAAGATAATCATATGCCAAATGTCTGCATACCAACTACAACATGGAAAAGGAAAGACATTCCACACAATGAAAATTGTCAAATAGCATTAGTCACTAAAGAATGCAAAGAAGAAGATGAATGGTTCATATACAGTGGGTGCTCATCTCATATGACCAAATATCAAAGAAAATTTGTCAGCTTGAAGAAAACGGGTGGAAATTTTTCATTTGGAGATGACTCATCTACCAAAATACTTGGAAAAGGAACTGTAAAGCTTGGAAGTGAAAATGTAAAAGCAAATTCCTCTGCACTAGCACTACTGAATTAATTTTGTTCTACATCTTTCAATTCAGAAACTCCCCTTGGCTGCATTCCATATATAATATGGAATGGACTCTGCCCTGTGCTTCTATTGAGTGAATCATTGTAAGCAAATTCTGCCTGTGGTAGAATTTGATCCCACTGACTGTGGTGTTCAGTCACTAAGCTCCTTAGCAAATCTTCCAAGCTCCTGTTTACGACCTCTGTCTGTCCATTCATCTAAGGATGATACACCGAGATGAAAGAAAAAAAATTCCCCAAATTCTTCCATAAGGTCCTCCAGAAATGCCCTATGAACTTGGTATCCCGATCTGAAACAATAATTTTTGGCAAGCCATGAAGTCCGACGACTTCCTTGAAAAACAGGTTTGCAATATGAGTTGCGTCACTGGTTTTCTAGCATGGTATGAAATGTGCCATCTTTGAAAATCGGTCGACTACCACAAAGATCAAATCACATCCTCTTTGTGTCCTTGGCAGTCCCAATATGAAATCCATCCTCATTGTGTCCCATGGCATTTCAGGTATGGACAATGGTTGGTATAACCTGGTGTTCTTCCTTTTTCCCTTCGTGTGCTGACAAATTCTGAACCTATCCACAAATTTCCTAACATCTATTCTCATCCTTGGCCAAAAATATAAGCCATTCAATTTTGAGAACGTTTTGTCATAACCGAAGTGTCCGGCCAATCCTCCACTATGTTTTTCCTTTAGCAAATTCTCCCTCGTGGAGCATTGTGGAATACATAGTTGATTGCCCCTGAATAATAACCCATCTTGGATCATATACTCAGTTCATTGTCTTCTCTCCCTGAGAATCAGATTCTTAGTTGCCTCATACACCTCCTTAAAAATTGGATTATCCCTATACATCTCTTTGAAGTTATAAAAACCCAAAGTCTTGACTCTGAATTCCTACATAAGCAAAAAATTCCTGCTCAAAGCATCAACAACTTTGTTAGCAGTTCCAGAAATATGCTTAATCACAAAAGTAAAATTCTGCATGTATTCAACCCATTTAGCATGTTTTTGGTTCAATTTCTCTTGTTGAGTCACGAATTGTAAAGCATGATAATTACTTTACAAAACAAACTCTTTGGGAACCAAATAATGTCTCCATTTCTTCAGTGCTTGTATGACCGCATATAATTCTTTATCATATCTGGAGTACTTAATTTTTGCTTCATTCAGTTTTTCACTAAAGTGTGTGACCGGCCTGTCATCTTGGCTCAAGATCGCTCCAATTGCAAATCCACTCGCGTCACACCTGACTTGGAATGTCTTGCTAAAATCTTGCAAAACCAAAATTGGTTGCTCAATGATCTTCTTCTTCAATAGATTGAAACTCTTCTTGGCTTCCTCTATCCAGTGAAAAGATTTATGTCTTTTCTTCACCCCATCCATCATTGGTGTGCTAATTCCACTGAATTTTTGGATGAATTTCCTATAGAAGCTAGCCAAACCATGGAATCTTTGTACTTCAAATACACTCTTCGGTGATGGCCAATCTTTAATCGCCTTTATCTTTTCCGGATCCATCTTCAACTCATTTGCAGCGATAACAAAAACCAAATAAATGAGTTATGTCCTCATAAATGATGATTTCTTCACATTGATCAGCAATTTATCTTGTTGTAACCTTCTCATCACTGCAGCTAAATGCTTTAAGTGTTCTGCTTCTGTTTTGCTAAAAACTAATATATCATCAAGATATACAATGATGAATTTCCCTATGAAATTCTTTAGGACTTCATTCATCAATATCATGAAATTACTGGGCACATTCATTAAGACAAATGGCATGACAAGCCATTCATACAACCCCTCATTCATCTTGAATGTTGTCTTCCATTCATCACCTTCTCTCATCCAAATTTGATGATACCCGCTTTTCAAATCAATCTTTGAAAAAAACTTTGCTCCACTCAAGCAATCCATCAAGTTTTCCATCCTTGGCAATGGAAATCTATATCTAATGGTAATCTTATTGATTTCCCTTGAGTTTGTACACATTCTCTAGCCTCCATCTTTCTTTGGGCTGAGCAGTGTTGGAACAACGCATGGACTCAAGCTTTCTCGAATCAATCCTTTGTCGATTAAGTCCTGGACCTATCTCTTGAATTCTCCATTTTCCTGCAGCATCAACCTGTACGCTGCTTTGTTTGGTAAACTGGCTCTATGTATAAGGTCGATATGATGGCTTAAACTCCTGATTGGTGGAAATGAACAAGGTAGTTTGTCCACTACTATATCAACAAACTCTTCCAGCAACTCTTGGATTTCTCCTGGTAAATCATCTATTCTTGTACTGGTCAAAACAATTATGGGCTTCTTGACCACAATAAATTATGTGTCTTCCTTCTTCTTAACCTCATTAAGAAGTTCCTTCCCACTGATGAGAAGTACAGTGTTGCTCGTCTCTATTTTCACCTCTTTATCCTTAATTGGCAGCAACATGTGATTCCTACTATTTTTCTCCAGGGTGTATGTGTTCTTTCTCCCATCATGAACCACGTTTTTTTCATATTTCCATAGTCTACCCAGCAATAAATGACAAACATCCATGGGAATGACATCACATAATATTTCATCCTTATATCCTCCTATTTTAAATTCAACTAAACACTGTTTAGTGACATTTACCTGATGTCCTTTTTGTAGCCAAGAAACTCTGTATGGGCTTGGATGTGCAACAGTCTCCAGCTCCAGCTTTTCTACCATCTCTGTAGATACAAGATTGTCTGTGCTAACGCTGTCCACTATGACTTTGCATACTCTATCCTTAGTTTTGCAAGCAGTCTGAAACAGACTGTTTCTTTGGGTTGGGTTCTCTTCCTCCTTCTCTGGCTTCAAGAGAACTTTCCTCATCATCAAAGATCTTCTTCCCTCAGCGTCTTCTGCCTCAAAATTCCATCCTTGAGATTCAACAATGTGAGTTACACCACCGTATTTTTTCTTATCTGGACACTCATAGGATTTATGTCTGATTTTTCCACAGACAAAACATTTCACTTCACCTCCTCTGCCTCTTCCTCTTCCTCTGGCTCGAGGAAAATTGTTTCTATCGGCATACTGCCTTCGTTGTGAGCTTCCTCCTTTCTCAGGTTGAGTTTGAGGTTTCTTCCCCTCTTCTTTAGGTCTCTAAGTTCTGTCTTGGGAAATTGTTTTGCCTCTGGCTTGACTTCTACCTCGGCCTTTTTGAACTTGCTTCTTGCTTAGCTTCTCTTCATCTTTCAAAGATATCTGATAATAATCTTCCACATTTTGAATGGTCAAGATGCTCATCTCATATTGAATGTCATATCACAGACCATTCATGTACCTGGCAACTTTTTCATCATCGCTTTCCCGATGACCTGCTCTTATGTTTATCCTATAGAATTCTTCAGTGTATTCTTTCACTGACATCATATTTTGTCTCAAATTTTGCATCCTCCAAAATAGAGTGATTTGATAATCCCTAGGTATAAGATTCACTTTCATCTTTGCAATCATTCTATCCCAGCTCTTGATTTTATGCCTCCCCTTGCAACGTCTGTCAACCTGTAGTTCATCCCACCATAATGCTGCATGCCCTTTAAGTCTAGTAACGGTATGTTTGACCTTATTATCTTTCTCGACATCCTCATAGTCAAAGTATTTGTCTAGAGCTCTAATCCAATCTAGAAGATCTTCAACATCTAAGTTTCCCTCATACACTGGAATGTCCATTTTTTCTCTAACACCTATCCTTGCAACAACCCTAAATAGGCGTTTTTCGGAAGCATCTTCGACTGCAACTTCTTTGTTTCCGGCTTCATTTTCACTTTCAACCTCGTTGATATCCCTAGTGTCAAATGTGTGCCTTTGTACTGTCTCCATAGCATCAAGCCTCGCACGTAATTCACGCATCTCTCTTTCCCTTGCTGGATCAAGTATTTTTCTGTCTCTTCTTCTCGACATTTCTCTTTTCTCTACTAGATCAAGTATTTTCCTATCTCTTCTTCTCGGTGGCATGGATACAAAATTTCATCCCTTTTATCTACTACAGAAAGCAAATAAATTGTTCTAGGCTCTGATACCACTTGACGTCACACAGACCCTCGACCCTCGGGCCAAGATCCGCTCAGGATTGCTCTAATTCTTCTTGATTCAAAGCGGCTCCTTTGGTTCCCTGCTAGAACCTTCAATGAATCCACAATCCTTTTATGAAAACCCGCCTTGTGTAACTTAACACCAGGCATGAGACTTACATCACCATGCAACCACAATCGGGCCTTAGCGCAAGAATTTTTCGCAACTCGCAACTCGCGAGTTCGTGAGTCGAAGGCCCTCGACTCCTCTTTTCCAAACCTCCAATACCCAAGATGACGATACAGGTATGATTCCTCCTTGTTAGCGCCTCCCACACATAACCACCATCTAGGGATAAGTTGTTATCACTACTCACAACTCGAAACTTCCATCATGAAGGCCTCTCACCATCCATATGGCTCCACTAGATCCTATGGTCCTCGCGACTTCACGAGCTCTCCATGGAGAATTATGACCACTAGATTCACTACTCAATGACTTATGTCCAACGACTGAGTATTATCCCTCCTGAAATTGATTTCTATGTGACGATTTTGATCTTTGTCTTCCTTTGAACACTTCAAAGGAGTTATCTCTCCCGAGCTTTCACTTGTAAACTCAAGCCTTACAAAAGGTTCCTTCTCGCACTCCTTGCGGCAAAATTTCAAATAACCTCTGATTATTTGAGTCTTCGACCCTGTGCACTCTTTGCAATAGTAGTCCTTCAACCTTCACCTTAGTTGATAAATTCTAAGGCCTCGACCAGCCTACGCACACCTTGCATGACTCTGTGCTTCTCTTGCACTTCTGCGTGTATGAGAACAATGATATCTCTCCTAATCTTTCTGAGATAAAACTCAAACCTTTGTCAACACACACCTTGCAAGCATTCACTACACTCTTTGCAGGAATTATCGGGAAGAGAAACAATTAAAACTCATTCTTCTCCTCTGTCAGACTTCATATATTCAGCATGAAATCACCCATTCAACACAACATTGAAACAAATGCATAAACAGATAAATAAAACAACTGTAAGCATACCATTCAACAAATGTAAACAGTAAGCATCATAACACCATGAAAATTGAGTCAAAGCTTCATATATTAACTCAAGTGCTCCTGTACATGGGTTCTTCTCTATAGTTCTCTACTACAGCTCTACAACTTGTCAAATCTGAATGATAATAAAGTTCTCTGTTACAATGATACAAGGGTGAGGGTGTCTATATTTGTTTTCCCTCCTACACTTCTAAACTGTCTAATCTAACATTCATATCTACCTACTTTACATTTAACAAACTTAAATGCCTATTACATCCAGTAGATGAGAGTAATTTCTCCAGATATTTTCATATCTCCAAGACATAAATGAAAGTACGCTCCCCTAGCTTATTACATTAATGCTTTAGTTTCAAAATCAAAATGTTTTCATAAAAACGTGCACTTTTTTTTCATCTGCGCGTCCAGTTGTTCCTTTGGCTAGGCATGTGATTTTAGCTTTGTACAATTCTCCTTCATCACCATTAAACTCAAAGGGAGAATTTATGTTGGAGCATCGTACACAGCTAGCCAAGCAAGCGTAAAGGCAGAAGACAGCTAGAAAAGCACCAGCGCACATTTTGAAATGTTTTGAAAATTTAATGAGCGGATATTAATGTAATAGCTAGGGGAAGCGTACTTAAATTTATATCTTGGAGCTGTGAATAGATATTGAGTGATTTCTCTCATCTGTTGGATCTAACAGGCATTTAAGTCTATTTAATGAAAGTAGGTGGATGTAATTTAATAGATTAGATAGTTTAAGAGCGTAGGAGGGAAAACAGATATAGACACCCTCACCCTTGTATCATTGTAAAAGGAACATTATGATCATTCAAAGAATTCTGTAAGCTGTAGAGATGTAGAAGAGAACTGTAGAGAAGAACCCATGTACAGAAGCACTTGAGTTAATATATGAATCTTTGATTCAATTTTCATGGTGTTGTGATGCTTATTGTTTACATTTGTTAAATGGTATGTTTACAGTTGTTTTATTTTCTCTGTTATGCATTTATTTCAATGCTGTGTTGGGTGTATGATTTCATGTTGAGTGTATGAAGTCTAAGAGAGGAGAAGAATGAGTTTCAATTGTTTCTCTTCCTGAGAATTCCAACAAGGAGTGCAGTGAATGTCTGCAAGGTGTGCGTTGACGATGGTTTGAGTTTTATCTCAGAAAGCTTAGGAGAGATATCATTGTTCTCATACTAGCAGAGGTGAAGATGAAGCACAGAGTTGTTCAAGGTGTGCACAGGCTGGTTGAAGCCTTAGAACTTATCAAATAAGGTGAAGGCTGAAGGACTACTATTTCAAAAAGTGCACAGGGTCGAGGACTCAAATAACGAGAGGTTAATTGAAAGATTGTCGCAAGGAGTGCGAGCAGGATTCCTCTTGGAGACTTGAGTTTGAAAGTGAGAGATTAGGAGGGATAATACCTTTGAAGTGTTCAAGGGGAGATAGAGGTCAAAATTTTTCTTGCAGAGGTCAAGTTCAGGTGGAAGAACACCAAGTCATTTTGGCCAGAGATCCTTGAGAAGAGTGAACAAATGGTGAAATTTCTTCGTGAAGGAAGTGTCAAAGTTGCGAGATTCACTGGATCTTTAAGAGTTGCAAGGTGGTTAGAGACCAGTGAAACCCATCACCCAAGATTGGAGGGTCAATATGAGCCAGTAATCTCGCTTCAACCCACATTGTTGGATCATTTCATGAATTCGGGGTTCGTGAGTTTGGAGGGTAGACCAAATTATTGGTTTCACAAAATCTCGAGCTGCGAGGAGCAGGGAAGAAGATCCAGATTGTTGGATCCAAGCCACGGGAGAACCATTGGATCAAAACCTCCGCAGAGTATCTCATATTGGGGGTTCAAGGGTTGCAAGAATTTCTTTTCGACTAGGAAGTCGCGAAGTGCCGAGCGTTGAGGGCTCGTATGGTCATGTGGAACATCCTTTAGGTGGGGATCGTGTGGTTGACAGGTGGCATAACAACAAGCGCCCAGATAAAGGTGGAAGTGGGTGATAGGTGGGGGATAGATGTCTCCCAGGAAGGAGTCAACCCACTATTGACTCATTGCATTTCATGGATTCGCAAAGGAGGAGCACAAGGGTTCAACACTCCAACGCGCGAGGTCGCAAGTTGCGAGTAGTGCTAGTGTTTAGCCTAGCCAACGGTTATATGTAGCAGGCGCTAGTGAGGAGGGAGCCATACCCGTATCACATCTCAGGTATCCTAGGTTTGGAGAAAGAGGAGTCGAGGTCTTCGACTCATGAACTCGCGAGTTGCGAAAGGCGCTTGTGCTAAGGCCCGGTTGTGGTCACATAGATATGTAAGGCTCGTGCCGGGTGTTAAGTTGCACAGGGCGGATTTACATGAAGGACGTTTGGATGGGATTTGTGAGGTTCTAATAGGGATCTGAGGGCGCCTCTTCAACTCGAGGATAATTTAGAACGATCCTGTGTGGATCTCAACTAGAGGGTCGGGGGTCTGCGTCAGTTTGGTATCAGATCCTAGAACTAATTCTTTGCTTTCTATTGCAGAGAGAAGAGAAAATTTTATAGCGATGCTACCGAGAAGAAGAGACAGGCAATTAACTGATCTAGTAGTGGAAAGAGAAATGCACAAATTATGTGCCAGGCTTGATGCTATGGAGACAGCACAGAGGAATACAGTTGACACTGGGGATATCAGCAAATCTGAAAGTGAGAATGAAGCTGGATACGAAGAAGTTGCAGTCGAAGATGCTGCAAAAGAATGTCTATTCATGGTTGTTGCAAGGATAGGTGCTAGAGCCAAAATGGACATTCCCATGTATGAGGGAAACTTGGATGTTGAAGAGCTTCTAGACTGGATTAGAGCTCTAGACAAATACTTCAACTATGACTATTTTGAGGAAGACAAGAAAGTCAAACATGTCGTTACTAGACTTAAAGGGAATGCAACACTATGGTGGGATGAACTGCAAAATGAAAGACACTGCAAGGGCAAGCATAAAATCAAAAGCTGGGATAGAATGGTTGCAAAGATGAAAGCCAAATTTATACCCATGGATTATCAAATCACTTTGTTTTGGAGGATGCAAAATTTGAGACAAAAGCTGATGTCAGTGAAAGAATACACTGAAGAATTATACAAGATAAACATCAGAGCAGGTCATCAGGAAAGCGATAATGAAAAATTTTCCAGGTACATGAATGGTCTACGATATGACATTCAAGATGAGATGAGCATGATGACCATTTGGACTGTGAAATATGCTTATAATATGGCTCTGAAAGATGAAGAGAAGCTAAGCCAGAAGCAAGGTCAAAGTGGCTGAGGTAGAAGTCAAAATAGAGGCAAGATAATTGCCCAAGACAGGATTCAGAGACCTAAAGAAGAGGAGAAGAAACCTCAAACTCAACCTGAGAGGGGAGGAAGCTCACAGAGAAGGCAGTATGCTGATAGAAATACTTTTCCTCGAGCTAGAGGAAGAGGAAGAGGTAGAGGAGGTGAAGTGAAATGCTTTGTCTGTGGAAAAATCAGACATAAATCCTATGAGTGTCCAGATAAGAAGAAAGATGGTGGTGAAACTCACATTGCTGAAGCTCAAGGATGGAATGTTGAGGCAGAAGACACTGAGGGTAGAATATCCTTAATGATGAGGAAAGTTCTCTTGAAACCAGAGAAGGAACCAGAGAACTCGGCCCAAAGAAACAGTCTGTTTAGGACTGCTTGTAAAACTAAGGATAGAGTATGCAAGGTCATAGTGGACAGTGGTAGAAAAGACAACCTTGTATCTACAGAGATGGTAGAAAATCTAGAGATGGAGACTATTGTATATCCAAGCCCATACAGAGTTTCGTGGCTACAAAAAGGACATCAGGTAAATGTCACTAAAGAATGTTTAGTCGAATTTAAAATAGGAGGATATAAAGATGAAATATTATGTGATGTCATTCCCATGGATGTTTTTCATCTATTGTTGGGTATACCATGGTGATATGACATAAATGTGGTTCATGATGGGATAAAGAACACGTACACCCTGGAGAGAAATGGTAGGACGCACATGTTGGTACCGATTAAGAACCAAGAGGTGAAAATAGAGATGAGCAACACTGTACTTCTCATGAGTGGGAAGGAACTTCTTGATGAGGTTAAGAAGAAGGAGGACACACAATTTATTGTGGTCAGGAAGCCCAAATTTTTTTTGACCAGTACGAGAATAGATGATCTACCAGAGGAAATTCAGGTGTTGCTGGAAGAATTTGTTGATATAGTAGTGGATGAACTACCTTGTTCGGCACCTATCAGGAGTATAATCCATCACATTGATATTATACCTGGAGCCATTTTATCGAACAAAGCAGCATACAGATTGACGTCACAGGAAAATGAAGAAGTTAAGAGACAGGTCCAAGACTTAATGGACAAAGGATTGATTTAGGAGAGCTTGAGTCCATGCGCTATTACGACAGTGCTCAGCCCAAAGAAAGATGGAGGCTGGAGAATGTGTACAGAATCAAGGGAAATCAATAAGATTACCATCAGATACATATTTCCACTTCCAAGGATGGATGACTTGATGGATTGCTTGAGTGGAGAAAAGTTTTTTTCAAAGATTGATTTGAAAAGCGGATATCATCAGATTAGGATGAGAGAAGGTGATGAATGGAAGATAACATTCAAGACAAATGAAGGGCTATATGAATGGATTTTCATGCCATTTGGGTTAACGAATGCGCCCAGTACTTTCATGAGGTTGATGAATGAAGTACTGAAGGATTTCATTGGGAAATTCGTCATTGTATATCTTGATGATATATTAATTTTTAGCAGAACAGAAGCAACACACTTAAAGCATTTAGCTGCAGTAATGAGGAGGTTACAACAAGAGAAATTGTTGATCAATATGAAGAAATTGTCATTTATGAGGACATAAGTCATTTATTTGGGTTTTTTTATCTCTGCAAATGAGTTGAAGATGGATCCAGAAAAGATAGAGATGATTAAGAATTGGCCATCGTCGAAGAGCGTGTTTGAAGTTTGAAGCTTCCATGGTTTGGCTAGCTTCTATAGAAAATTCATCCGAAACTTCAGTGGAATTACCACACCAATGATGGATACGGTGAAGAAAATACATAAATCTTTTCACTGGACGGAGGAAGCAGAAAAGAGCTTCAAGCTGCTGAAGAAGAAGATCAATGAGCAACCAATTTTGGTTTTGCCATATTTCAGCAAGACATTCCAGGTCAGGTGTGACGCAAGTGGATTTTCAATTGGAGCGGTCTTGAGCCAAGATAACAGGCTGATCACGTACTTCAGTGAAAAACTGAATGAAGCAATGATTAAGTACTCCGCGTATGACAAAGAATTCTATGCAATCATACAAGCGTTGAAGAAATGGAGACATTGTTTGGTTCCCAAGGAGTTTGTTTTGTACAGTGATAATCATGCTTTACAATTTGTGACTCGACAAGAGAAGTTGAACCAAAAAAATGCTAAATGGGTTGAATACATGCAAAATTTTACTTTTGTGATTCAACATATTTATGGAACTGCTAACAAAGTTGTTGATGCTTTGAGCAGGAAATGCTTTCTTATGCAAGAATTCAGAGTATAGACTTTGGTTTTTGATAACCTTAAGGAAATGTATAGGGATGATCCAGACTTCAAGGAGGCATATGAGGCATCGGAGAATCCAATTCTCGGGAATAGAAGCCAA
>JASDQU010307018.1:52858-67199 GCA_032191745.1 Picea mariana | reverse complement strand
GAGAGAAATGAATAGACGCACCTATGGTTAGGAGGTTCATCCTTCGTACACATCCAGTTGGTCATTTTTTAATAGATAAGTGTTTTTATTATGTTCTTTTGTTGATCCATCGTGTAAATGTTTTATATGAATGTCACATTCTTTTCGTTTGCTTATTGGATGCACTCATTATTTAATATATGTTGTTAGATGCATTTAGAACTGTGGTATTAGTCAAATAGTTAAATTTGTGTGTGATCTGTAGCTTCTAAGATACATGAAATTATTAGTAGAAATATTTAAATTTTTAATGTGTATTATGCACGTAATGTTCGTTAGTTGGGTTGGGCTATGTTACAATTTTGATGAGTAGGTACAACTAGTGGATTATGATCAAAGGAACATCATTTTATGCCCTCGATCAATTCCTAGATGCTAACTAGGGGGGATCAGTTTGTCCCATCACTAAATTTTAAGAGGTGGCACTATAGAATTATGTGTGCAAGTGCTCTTGTTGGATCGATACATTCAAAGTGAATAGAGCAAGAGAAGATTTGGGTTGACAATTTTGTTTACAATTTCGGTCCCAATTTGGGTTGTCACCCTTCTTGAGGTGGTTATAAATTGAGAATCAATAGCGCCAAAGGGAAATGAGGATAGGATTCCATGGATATTAGGAGTTAATAATCACTGTTCAGAGGAGATGTCAAGAATATTTTGAGGGTAGGGTCCAATAATATGGCTCCAGTGAGGGTTTTAAGTGCATAAAATTGGTGTAATACTCCTCATGTACAACATTTCCCCATGAGTATTTCACAGATACTCACTCATAATTATAGAAAGAAGCCAAGGGAACCTCCAAGGTCTATCTTAGTTATGTTTTTCCTACCCTAATAAATTTCTGCCATATCTAAAATCTGTAGATAAGAAATTATCTACTTTTAATTCATGGTAGTCAAATATCTATACAAGGGGAACTGATACAAACTAGAATGATGCACTAAATGGTTATAGCATGATACTTTCCACAAAAGTATGATATTGGTATCAGAGCACATGGCTAATGGGAGAATCAAATTTATATCAGTTGGAGAGGGGGGGTTACGTTGGATTCCTTGAGTAGGACTGTAACAGTCAAGGAATGAGGAGAAAACTCAACTTAGGGATGAGTTGTAAGGTGTGGTCAGTGCGTTTTTGTGGCTAAGTTTTGACTAAGTGATGGTGCATAGCATATTTCAATAGAAGATGAATCTGCACATTCCAACAAGACTGCATAACCCTAAGTGTATAAGGAAGCAACTTCTTTTGTAATGTTTTGTATGAGTGGGTTACAACTAACAAATTCCATAATATATTCCAAAGTATTCTATAAGAAATCTAGCAATGTAATAACCCCATTTTGTATCCCTGGACTAGTATGTATATGTGTATAAGATGAAAGGTTGAGAGATGAACAATGATGTAATATATAATGATACATTGAATAATAATAAAAAAATACATCGCGAGATATAGATATAGAAGGAAAAAACATGGGGGATATGATTCCACAAGAGAGGAAAGAAAGGGGGCATAGGGGTCTCAAGGGGGCCAAAGTAAGATAATAATATTTTATTCCTAAGACTAAGTATTTTATTTTATAATTATCCTAAGTCATATCAACCTTAGAATTAGTTTCTAAGAGAGATGTGTGGTCTTCTTAGAAAGACACATGTTTAATTATTGGCATGCAAATATAATCCTGAATCATGGTTATGCAAGGGGGAATTTGTCAATCATTCGTGTGGAGAGCCTTATCTCAAAGCTAAGTTTCTATCCTCTGACTGAAATGAAATTATGAGAAATAAATATCATCAAATTATGAAGAATTATGACTATGTGTGCAGTAAATTGTTTTCATTAAGGTAACATAGTGACAACTAAGAATTCCTTGAGTAACTAGTAGCAAGATTTACTGGAGAGTCTGTGATGGATTTCAGAAGGAAAGTGGGATCGTTGGAATGACTATGTGGCAAAGAAATGGATCCCCTTCCTTGGGTTGTGGAGGATAAAGGCAAACAAAGTTGGTGGATTGAAGTTGGTGTGAGAGTTTATAGACTATGAGTTCTGGGAAAATTTGGTTGTGTGAGAGGATTAGAGCCATCCATAGGTGATTTTGTCCTTGTAGACTTGTAGCCTTAACTCGGGAGTGGCCCTATTGTAGAAAGAGTATGGGAAATATAAAGCCTTTGTTTGGGTGGAATGCCCTGCATTTACAACCAGTTGGTGGTTATTCGTAGAAAGATAAGTGCTTATGTTTATTTATAAGTATGTTGAATTAATGTTGTTTAATTATGAATTAATGTTCTTTAATTATGAATTAAATGTTTTTTTGTATGCATGTGTAAGTCTTCATCAACACCTATGAATGATTTAATTATGTCTGCATGATTTGTATTGTCATGTTTGTATGCATTAATCATTTCGTAATAGGATAGAGAGGAATATGGTATCAGAGCTATAGAATGATGAATTCATATCAATTAAATAGATGGACATGTGATAAAATGGTATCAAAACAAAAATATGATGGAAAAATTGTACTTTTAAGAAGTACCCTATAGCCTTGATAGTTATAGAGAGTATTGGCTACGTTACAAAGTGGTATCAAAGCATAATTTTAATATGGTTGGGAGGAATTTAGAGCACCCCAATAGTGTATAGAGGTGGTTGGCTATGTTACAAGTGACAATGTTATAAGCCACACACACATACACACAAACTTAAGGGTTGTAATGCAATTATAGAGCTTGTTACGAGGCTAGCATGATCAAGAGTTAGTGAGCTAGTTAGAGTTCTAATTTATTGGTTAGAGTTATGTGCTTAAGTTATGTAATATCATTCATTCATGTTGCGAATACCATGGATCATTGTTTTGCTTACATGTTTGTGTTTCTACTCTATCTAGATGATGTCTATGTGTTTGTACTCAATCTGAATGTTGCTTGTACTAATGGTTTAAATGAATGGAACTAACAAACTAATATGGAATGTGATCCCCTCTAAATCATTTACACTCTACACCTTAATCACATGGAAACTATCATAAGTCATACCTCCTTGATCTTGGAAATTTGAATATGAAGATGCACTAGACTATATCAATGGAATTGATGGACACCTTTCACGGAGGAAGGCTATCATAGAGCCAACACTTCCTCTCCCTCTCCCTCTCTTTCTCCCTCTTCCTCTTCTACTTCTTTTTTTGTTCTCTTTTTTCTTCCCCCCTTCTCTCCCTCTTCCTCTTTTTCTTTCTCACTCATCTCCATCTTTCTCTCTTTATTATCCCTCTCCCTCCTCCCCTCATCCTTTTCCTTGTTTTTTTATCTCTCTTTCCCCTGTTTCTCTCCCACTTTCCCTCTACAAAGGTAAAATAATCAAAATAATTTATTATTTATTTATTAATAATCATAAATTTGTATTCATTTTATTTTTTCCATGTAGCCCCACACACACACAAAAAAAAAACACATGAGACTTCACCACTGTTGGGAGCTCCTTGATATGGAAGGAAGGAATGGGATTTCTTTTATTTGATTTCCAGTTAGTCATATGACGAACCATTGCATGGATTGCCAGTGATAGGAATAGCTGCATTCTTATATAGATCGAAGGGGGAGGGGTATCAATGCAAGTGAACGAACCCACCCACTAGCCTATTGGGCACTGGCAATGTTTATATCTATGACCTTGCACACTCCGCAACACTCTGAGCACACTCTGACTGAAGAACACACTTGGAAGAGCGGAGGTGGACTTCTATCACCTCGTTGTAGGATAGCACCTGTCGTTTGTAGAGTGACTTCACCACTGTTGGGAGTTGTAACTAAGGTAAATCATTGACATAGACGTAAATCATTGACGTAGACTTTATTACATATCCAATAAGGACATTGAGTATCACTACAAAAAACTACTAAGCTAATCCAATGAGCTAACCCAATAAGCTATTATAAAATATTATTATTACCATTAAATTATTATTTTTCATCCCTTAAATAAACCTGGATTCATTTGTTACAAACTCTACTAAAACTACTAGGATAACTAGAAAAAGGTATGAAAAACTAGGAGACAAAGATTTCATGCAATATTGATGTGCCGACCAGTTAATATACACAAATATCCAATATTGAAAAATAAATATACTTACAAGATCAACAAGTTAAAGACGTTGTACTCCAATTACGCTTCACATCCACGCTATCAATGAACAGATTAAAGGAAACCTTCATCCCATCCATCTTTTAGCGAACAAATGGATTCTCAATTTTGTCAATTGTTTCCTATAGCGGTATCCTGGAATTTCAATTTTCTCTGTGGGTGACTAACATTTACATATATTTTTCGTATTTTCAACAAAAGCTATGATTACATGCCCTTAGGAAAATTAGTTTATAGATAAAGCTATGATTACATGCCCTTGGGAAAATTAGTTTATAGATATATATAAAGCTAAAGGGTCAGAGGAGTTTAGTTTAGTTTATTAGTTTAGTTTATTAGTTTTAGTTTATAGAAAATTAGTTTATAGATATATTGAAAGGCCTTCATGAATATTTTTATGTTGAACTTCTTTGTTTTGTTTCTAGAAATTGGAACGGACTTTCAGGTCACCTGCAAAATGCTCCTCCATTGAAGTATATAGCTTCTTCCAACAAAACAAATTTGGCAAATGTATCAAATTTTGTAGACCACACAAGAGTTTATCTTTTGTCAGAGGAGTCACACATATCGTGGCTTGCAAAATGGTCTGGAATATTCAGAAATGACTCCAAATATTACTCCATTTGTTAATATACTCAGAAGGAAATTATAAATTTGGATCGTCACAAATGTGAGAAACTGTATGGGTGGTTTAATCAACATCCTAAAATTATAGGAGTTTCTATTTCAAAGTTTGTTGAGTGAATTTTGGGTGTGGTAACAGACCTGATAGAAAGTTAGATTCTGTATCAAAAAAATTTCACCATCCTGTGGATGTAGTAACAGACTCCACATACAATCAACTTTCTATCGCTACTCCACATTTGTTTCACTATTCATATGCATATGATTGCATCTAGGTCAAAGAGATTGCCACTCTTTGGAATATTTTCCTCGTTCTTGAAGGTGGGTATATAACTAGGTCATGAAGCTCTCAAAAGTTTATGATGCCTGCATCGACATGTAACTGGGAAAAGTTAATGGGAAGTAATTATGGATTATGGACATTCCAACACTTTATGAAGATTACTTTATACTACCACCTACTGCAAGAATTGGACGTGTTTAGGTAATGATTTGGTTTCTGAAAATCACCTTTTACTACCACCTTCATTTAATCATTTTGTTTCATTCTTTAGAAGAGACCTTGATGTAGTAGGATATTCCATAGTTGTTTCCACCCAATATCAATCTTCTTGTTGTTTCCCTTTCTTTGAATAAGGAAATGAATTTCTTCTGCTGCAGTAGATCTGATATTTGAAAAAAAAAAGGAATTGCTCGATGCTTGAAGTGTTGCCTTGTCTGGATCAAATAAATATCCATGGCCTCGCTACAAGAACCTATCGAATTGTTCATCAGGATCACATATTGATAAGGACAGAGTACCTTCCTGGTCACAGAGGCTTCCATCACTAGCTTGTGTTTGCATAGGTGATTTTATTGGTACCTTCTTTCTTTGTTCTGGTGGTGGATCCTTCTATCACAACCAACATGATGGAAATAAACTATCTCTAGGGAATTTGATCGCTTCCAGGAATCTGAGTTGACTATATATTAATTTCGGTTAACTTAAATTTTTTTATGTGTGCAACCTAATGTTATACATAGAAAATACAATTTCTTATTTCTTAAAATATAAAACAATGTATTTTTTTAACACACGGTTGTTCGAAAAGTTTCAGGTGTTGTTTGGGATTCACGTCCTTCAAGGATGTTAACTAATCACACAATTAATGTTTCTTGTGCCAATGCAATCGAGCCGTCATCCACTATGGAAATCGCATTAACACTACAATGCCAGATAATATATTTTTGGCATGTACCTAATGTCCAGGTCAGTATTGCATAGGACACCCAACCTTCAAAGATTTCTTGACTCACAACAACATTGTAATTGTCCTGACAAAGCAACACTGAATTCGATGATCTTTGCAGGTATGACAATCCTGTAGTATAATTTCTTTGACAATGACATCCCTTCTTGTTCACCACATTAACACACTTCAGTCAATGGAATTGTTCCCATTTCCACTGCCAGTGTCGATGTCTGAAGTCGAAGCTATATGGAGCCTGGAGTCACTGCCAGTGTGGATGCCTGAAGCTGAAACTACCTGGACCCTGGGGTCACAACTTATTACACTTGACATTAGTATCAATAGTGATCAAAAGTTGATTATATGTCAAGTCTGTTACTACATCCAAAGGTCACTCAACAATATTTGACATAGAAGTTGGCTTGTCATAAAAGGTTCTGTAATTTTGGAATGTTGATTCCAACACGCATACAGTTTCTCACCTTCAAGAGGATCCAAATTTATAATTTCCTTCTTATTATATTCGAGTATGGATTAATATTTTGCGTCACTTATGAATATTCCAGACCATTTGTGAGATGCAATGTTTTCCACCCCTATGACGAAAGATATATTTCAATGTGATCTGCAACATTTGATACAATTGTCAGATTTGTGTTGGTGGAAGAAGCTATATACTTCAACAGAGGAGCATTTTGCAGGTGACTTGGATGTCCCTTCCAATTTATAGCAATAAAACGAATAAATTCAACATACAAATCTTCAGGCAGGACTTTCAACCAAAGAAATCATCGAATATAGGGAGAATAGAAGTCACAACATACTTGAATTTTTTCTGTCTCATCTTTTGTTGGCTAACAAGATTTTTTTCCCCCAAATTTGACGTCACATAAAACCACTCCCTCATCTTTGAATTGGGCTTGAATCACATCTCTAAGTTGTCTCATATGTTGATGACCAAGAAAATTATAAAGAATGCACCTTAAACCCCAAGTTTTCGACGATGGAGGGAAATTAACACTTAGAAAAGTATGCAATGTTGAATAAACAACTAATGGAGGTAGGCCATATCTAGAAGAGACAAGATATTCAAGAAGCTGGGATAGATCTAGCTAGCAACATGAATGAAGTCCAAGACCCAAAATTGATATTCAGATTGTTGTTTTCTACCAAGAAAGCATTTGATAATCAAGTTGAAATCTATAAAAGAGTGTCTACAGGCTTGATTATTGTCCATATATGTTTTTTTTGTTCGCAACAGCCCCAATCGCAGTCTTTATGGAAAATGCATTTAAATTTCAGAGAATATCTGCTGAACTATTTCAAGACAACTATTTTGGGAAATAATCTCAGTTGTCTTTTGTAACCCAATTTATCTGAATATAGAATATTTGAGGTTTTTGTATGGTGTTTTTCAATGTTTGATATTGTTTTTTATTTTATTTTGTACTTGTTTTTTTGTGAGTGGTTAAACATGCACGAAAAGTTTTTTTTTTTGCTGCCCAACACTTTGATTTAAATAAAAGATACTCTATTCACTCCTTACATTTTACATGGAATAATACTTTGTGATAGGCCATACTGATGTGGTGCCCACCCTATACTTAAGAAAGAAATGAGAGGACTCGTCCTGCTTTCATTCTTTGGGGTCTCGTAAATAGAATGAATTAATGACTCTATTTCAACAAGGTAACTCAGGTGTTGACATCATCTTCTTGTTCAATATTCTGCATATATTACAGCTTCTTCTATTTGATAATATACGTGCATACAAAAAAATTTGCATCATATGTGTATATATATATATATATATATATTTATTTATTTTTTTCTTTCTATTGATGATAGGTTTTGACAAAATTTGCGAATCGAAAAACACCCTGCAAATTGGAAGATGGTTTACATTTGGACCAGAAATAATCTATTAATATATATCAATATGAATACTATTGGAATAAATATAAACAAATTCTCTTTAAAATTTTCCCTTTTTTCTTCCCTTCTATTATCCCTTTGTGGTTCTATATTTAGTCACATTTCTATGATCACGAATTCTCAGGTTTGTGGATTGGAATATGCTCATCTTTATTATATCTTCACACCATGAGCTCGACCGACAATGGTCCCTTTCAATACTTAGCGAATTATTTGACCACTAGGTCCCAGATTTGCGGTATAGAACACTTATGCCCCCTATTCCGTCATATACATATTGCACCCAAAAACTTCTGTGACCTACAATTTATTCTTTTACTAGTGAGAACTCACCAGGGGTTTGAAAAGATTGGCATTAATAAATGAATAGTAGATGTTGTTTTGTGAGATACTTAGCACTTTTTCCCCTTTCTTCTTCCCGTCTATTATCCCTTTCTGGTTATATACTTAGTTTCCTTTCTATGATCTCGGGTTGGCAGGTTGACATATCCTCATCTCCATCTATATCCTCACATGACGAGTCCAATCAAGCATCCTTCCTTTCCATACTTAGCCAATTTTATGGTCGCTATTATTGGGGCTAGTGCTTTCAAACTTTGTTGCTACTTGTTTCGTGATATACATCTTGCACTCAAAACTTTCGTGATCTACAATTCCATCATGGACTCCTCGAACTCGCAAGCTTCACTCTACCAGGGTTATAAAAAAATTCAAAGCATCTGTCGCTGCCTTCCATCCCCACTACCTTCACGTCCTTCCCAATGCAGATTGATTATGGTTTTACTAGTGACAACTGAACACATTGGTACGAAAAAATTGGCATTAACAAGCAAAAAACCTCAAGGAAATATCCCATTAACACACATTAAACCATCATTTATAGTACTCGAAACGACCGTTGTTCCTTTATATACTTGGCCAAATTTTTCCACATGTTTCATGATATACATCTTGCACCAAAAAATTTTGTCATCTACAATTCCACCTCGGGCCCCTCCAACTCGCAAGCTTCACTTTACCCAAGTTCATAAAAAGTATCAAACCATTTATGGCTCCCTTCCATCCCTACCACAATCACACCCTTCCCAATGCACATTAATTATTTTGACCTCTAGATTAACTTCCATTGTTCTGTGACCTATATACAACACCCAGACCTTTGCAATATACAAATTGACTGTCGGACTCCCACATCGTCCCCTCTTCCATGTTACACATTATGCATTCAAATGTTTCGAATGATACAATTTGACCGTCGGAGAATCACGTCTTTTGGGGAAACCTTGTCACCCTATTTTGGATCCTCGGGTTGGTGGGTTCACGAAATCTCCAATTCCTAGTCACTATTTCCTGTGCCGACCATCTTTGTACTTCTTTCCAAATATGAAACGACAAAGGTTTAATTCTAAGACTTCATGATGAAACAGCCATAAATATCGTCATTAATAAGAAAAATCTTGGAGGAGATAGTCACACTGACAATCCCTACACAACTTGTCCAGAAACATGTAGAGAACATCTTTCCAAGCAATGGGAAAGCTATTACAAATTTCAATACATTAGTGAAAACAAGTCTGGGCCACAGTTTCCCTATTCCATACTTAGACATTTTTTCGATTGCGGGTTCCCAGACTGATGGGCTCAAAATTGTGTTTCGAATATTTCGTGACTTGCAAACAATACCCAGAGTTCTGCGATATACAATTTGTCCGCTGGAATGCCCAGTCATGAACCCGATCATATATCGTTCCATTCAATACCTAGTCACAAGTTGTCTGTATGTTCATGACATGGTACATTTCCATGGTTTCACATGTTGCAACCACTATGTATTGAGTCTAGACTATCATTTCCCTGTTCCATACTTAGACACTTTTTCAATTGCGGGTTCCCGGACTGCCAGGCTCAGGATTGTGTCTCCCATGTTATGTGACTAGCAAATAGTACTCGAAGATTCACCATATACAATTTTTCCACAGGAATGCACCATAATTCCCTCTTCCATGTTACACATTCTACGGTCAACACTTTCAAGAGATACAATTTCACCCTCAGGCCCTCACCTCTGCTAGTTGTATCTTGTAGCCCTATTTTGAAGCTCGACCAACCGCTTTCGATAATTAGTCATTCCTTAATTGTTTCTCCCTGTTCCCACCACCTTTGTACTTCATTCTGGATATGCAATTGGCAAGATTTAATGTTAACACTTCATCATGCAGGAACCTTAAACATGTCATTAATGAGCGAAAGGCTTGAGGAGACATCCCACTCTTCTGCCATATACAAATTGACCGTCGGACTCCCACATCATCCCCTCTTCTATGGTACACATTTTGCACTCAAAAGTTCCTAGACATACAATATTACCCTCGGGAAGTCACGTCTCGTGGGGAACCATTGTCACCCTAGTTTGAAGATCGTCTGACCTCTTTCCATACTTGCCCATTTCATGGAATCTCTTTCGTGTATTCTCGAGTTGGAGGGTTCACGAAATATCCAATTCTTAGTCACTTTTTACTCTACCCGCCACCTTCGCACTTCTTTCAAAGTATGCAACAACCTTCCATACTTGAGCCACTTTTTCAATTGCAGGTTCTCGGATAGGTAGGCTCATGATTGTGCTTCCATTGTTCTATGGCCTGCAAATAGTACCTGAAGTTCTGCGATATACAAATTGACCTCTAAGCTCTCCCATCATGCTCTCTTCCATGTTATGCATTTTTCACTCAAAAAGTTTTGAGACATACAATTTTACCCTTGGGCCCTCACCTCTAACGGTTGTACCTTGTAACCCTATTTTGAAGCCCTCCCGACCGCTTTCGATAATTAGACACTCCTTAATTTCTCTTTCCCATCCTCAAGAGCTTTGTACTTCTTTCTTAATATGCAATTAGTAACCTTTCATGCTAACAACTCATCATGCAGGAACCGTCAACATTTTCATTAATGAACGAAACACTCGAGGAGATCTTCCATTAATACGCATTAAAAAAAGATCTGCAAAGAGTTATATTATCCCTTTCGATTGTTCATATCAAACATGGGTCATCACATTGGACCGTTCATGAAATCTCCAATCCTTAATTTCTCTTTGTCGTTCCCATCATCTTCACAATTATAGGTATGCATTTACTAGTATTTAATGATAACAACACATCATGCAATAGTTGTCGAGATTGTCATTAATGAGTGAAAGGATCGAGGAGATCTCCCATTCACATGCATTGGAACAAGATTTGTGCAGGGTTATATTATCCCTTCCAACTCTTCATTTCAAACATGGTCTGGAGAAAATAAACGTTCTCATAAACTTATGGCAGCAACTCGACAGTAGTTATGTGGAGATACAGTGAATATCTTCGGACGTGAGGACCAGAACTTCCAGTGGTCCAAGGCATACTCTTAATATTCATCTCGTTCCGCCTAGAACAAAGTGATTTGGACCTCTGAAATTGCTCATGTAGGTTGCATCCCTGAGGTTTTTGACTGTAAAGAGGTGGTATCTGGGTGCACCAAAAAATATATTTCAAGCCAAAGAATTATTGCACTGCATGACCATTCTCCTATTTCTTTTTCACCTCAGGTCTTCCCTAAGATGTTAATATTGTCGGAGCCAACATAGACCTTCAAAGGACAATACTTCAAGTAGTTCCTAGAAAAACATGATAACGGGTTGGACCTCTTACCCAAGTTCCTCAAAGACCCGACAACAATTCCTTAAGATATCACAAATTTGCAGGTCAGTTCCTTTATAAATCCATTCTGAGAAAGTGCTTGGTTGTTTACAAGAATAATAGGACATGAATCCACGACAAGCATTTCCTGCATAATTCTTTATGTTTTCGACTTCACAGTCAAGGAACAATTAATTTTTGATTGGGGGAAGATAAGTTCCATTGAAATCTATTCCCAAATATCACGATTCAAAGAAGAGAATAAATTTTATATGTCATCCTACTTGATTTTTGCAATAGCACATTGTTGTTTATTTCCAAAATTGTCTCTATCCAAGAAAATAAACTATGAATTTGACCCAGTAACATTTTGGTACTAGGTCTTGTGGAGGCACAAGGCCTCCCATTGTTTTTATGAGGTTTTTAATGAATTTGTCTCGGTTTTCAAAGATTTATTGTTAGGAAAGGATGCTCCTCGGATGTCTGTCCAGACAAACAGGTTTTTGTATAGGAAGGGGACACTCGAACGAAAGGAAAGTTATAGTGTAGTAATGATCTTAGGATCTAAGGAAAATCCTTCTTTCCTTACATGTCACATCACAGACAAGATGTTTGTTATAGAAATAGCAAGGCAATAAAACTACTGGTTACATTTTTTCCATGGCAAGAGAAAAAAATAGTTCATTCCTCTGTCGTAGAAAGTCGAGGACTTGTGTTCAGAAACATCAACAAGATTGACGAATTCGCAGGCCATTTCAATAAATTGAACATAAAATATGTTGAAAGGCTAAGAGGGCTCTACCCTAATGGGATTTTTAGAGAAAATTTACTATCAATTGGCTTTAGCAGTTCTTTTATCCATAGACTCATGGCCGAAGACAACAATAGTGATGACAACACTCCTTCTTATGACGATGGTGATGTAGATACATTACAAAGAAAAAATGGATTGTACAGACAACAGGGAAAAGGCTCTGGTGAGAAGAGTGTCTAGTCCTCGACCAACACTCCCAAGAGCATGACATCACAAATAATCGCTTCAACGACCCACCCTAGTAAGAAATCAACCCATAAATATTCAAACGGAGGAGGATATAAGAACCCTCCTCATGGAAAAATTAAATGTTCTCACAAGGTTCCCATGACGAAGAAGAGAAAAAACATTGTAGGGCAGGAAGAAGAGCCTAAAACTAACAGTGGGGACATGCAACTTGAAACTTCTGTGGATGTTGTGTTCCGCAAATTTGATCTGCCCACGGACGCGATGCACCATAGTTCCACAATGGAAATAACTGAGACCAAATTTTTTGACGAAGATGAATCCTTCGTATTCCAGAGCGTTATTTTTGAGAGCCAATATAAAAATTTAATTATTGAAAAGAGAGATGTAACAAATAAGAAAGGGAAATCTCGTTCAGAGATTAACCTTAGAAAAATATAGTCGTCCCAAATCTCTCGATTTCACCGTGCAACCGCAGATTCTCTTGATGATTCCATTGGAGGAATTGAAGCGGAGAATTCTAGACTAAACAGCTGAATCAAGGAATTGGAGGAGGATTTCATTCCTACCGTGATGTTTGCCAATCCTTTATAAAAAACAGTGCCTTCCACCGCTCCAACTAAGTTAAAAGGATCCTCCAACCTCCTCACATCCTGTAGAGGCTATGTAGAGAAGAATATCAAGAAGACAATGCAGCTAATTACTGAAGCCCGGGAAACATCACAAAATATAGCTTCCTTTCGAACGAGGTAAAATTATTTGCACGAACATTTGCAAACAAATTTAAACAATGAAAAACTTTTCTATCCACATACAGTGATCCCTTTTTCCAACCATGTCATCAACAACTCATATATGAAAAGAAGAAATGAGGATCTCCCCTCTCCAAACCGGATCAAACGATTAAAAGCATGCTTGAAAGAGAAATTTAAGAACCTACAGCTCATTGTCAAATCATGTGAACAAGCCATATCAGAGAAAGAATAATTATTCAGAAATCTGACCCAAATAGACTTAGCCGGAAGTACCAACGAGGTTTAACATGCAAACTTAATCCTCAAATCCGTGTCCTTGACCAAACAAGCCTTCGATGAACAACTTGATATTTTAAAGGGGTTGTATTTAGAAAAGTTTTACGAAATCCTTGAATATGGTGAATATGACGTCGAGAACTGGCTAGTGTACTATTTTGCACATAATGAAGAAATGGAACAGGCTCTGAATAGTATTTCTATGGATCTAAAGAAATCATAAAATGTTCTTTTCAACGTAGAAATCTGGGATGAAATCAACGTGGCCCCCATGAGAAGCTACATTGAAGAATGGCTCCAAAGGAGAATGGACAAGCTCATAGACAAAGGGCAACAACTGGTTGGCACAATTCCAGTGGTCATTGACAAGAGAAAGAAAAAGGCATCAGCTTCATAGTAAGTCTATACTGATCACGTGTTGTTTTCTTTATCAATCCAGTTATTCTACCTCTTCAAATAGAAATATCTAAGCAAAGACTCATAATTTCCAATTTCTTCTTTTCAGGTCTTCCTCTCTACTATCGCTCACTTCTTCTTTCTACAATCCTAATTCTTGTACTTATTTCTTTTATGGTCTGCGGGATCCCCAAATATGGATCATATTCCAGAAATATGTAACAAACATTATTAATTTTTGATAAATTTCAAAGAAAACTAATTCAGGAA
>JASDQU010307018.1:2236-52808 GCA_032191745.1 Picea mariana | reverse complement strand
TTTTGATAAATTTCAAAGAAAACTAATTCAGGAACAATTTCGACAGTGCCTCAGAACAATTTCGACAGTGCCTTCTAGGCTGCTTTTAGAAGGCTATTTTTTGTTTCTTCAACTGTGTTGGATTTCAGGAAATTCTGTTTATTATATTTGAATGTTTAATGTGTGTGATTCCTGTTACTTTTTCCCCGAACCTTTATTTCAAGTCATTGAGACATAAATTTTATGAGTCCCATATTTGAACTATACACGCCCCAGGAAAAAACTGCCTCGATCACATATCAACCACATACTAATATAATATTATGATTAACTAATTCGAGAGATTCTTTGGGGGTCATCTACCAGCCCAATGTCTTCTGGTTGGCGCATGACACACTGGCACGAGTCATCCTCTACATGGATACCACCTGTACTTCAACCTGCTTCCCACATGTCTCTGATGTTTCAGACTTCTATTTCTCCCTCAGTCTCGCCATAACAGTGCATTTATTCCCATTCCAACCTGGCAGGGACTACGCTTCCATGCAACACTTGTTGATTTTGATATGCGTATAATTATTTATTTTGATATTCTTTTAACTTGTTATCTTTCTCTGATGTAATTTCTTAGTACCATTGATTTATTTTTGTGATAATTAGTCAGAAATGGATAAACTTGACTAATATAATTTTATCTTATGTACATGCATGAATAAACCCAAAGAAATTAACAATTAAATATTCGTTCGATCAATCCATGAGGTCCTTGACTAGCGGGTGCTTTATAAGTTTATCAATATAATATCATTTATTATGCTTATATACTAGCTTAACATGTCATTATTAAATATGTTTTCTCTTATTGCATACAATTAAACAACCATAGTTGTCAGCCCATTGAAAAATAATTAAAGTATGCCCCAAGAAATGGTTCTAAAAGAATGGTGGAATTTTTCCAACCCATGTCCTTAATAATTCGTTGTTAATTATGTGTTTATTTGTAAAATTATATATAGTTAGAATTATTTATTTATTTATTAAGGAATCAGTATTGATACCTTTGAACCTACATGTTTTTTTATTAGTTTTAAAAATGTTAACACTTCTTTCTTTTATCGAACTCATGTTATTTTAGTATTCTTTTACAAAGTGAGGATGAGGAGGGTTTAGAAAATAGGGAGGGAGTTGACAATATTTCAATCAATTTCTAATGTCAAACTCATTTGATTTCCTTATATGTGTACATATTGATGATGATGATGATGATGATTGACGTCCACTGAGACCAATTGGTCTATCGGACTTTAAGGAGGTAAGATATTACTTCATGCAATGTTGTAAAGAAAGTTGACATTTCCACATGGTTGCAATGTACCACTTTTTAACAAGCATAAAAAAATCACATGGTTATTTTATGATTTAATTTGAAATTCCGTCACTGTGTTTTTATATACATCATTTTTTCTTTTGTGGTGCGAAATTGGTTAAATGTTAGTGCGGTAAAATTTGATAACTTTGCTTATGGGTACATTGTTTCTTACTCTCATTATGTGAAATTGATTGAATGGAAATGCAAGGGTAAAATTTCTTAATTGTGTTTATATATACACGGTTTTTTCTCTTATGATTAGAATTCAGTATGTTGTAAAATAGATTCATACTAATAATCAATCTCATCAATGTTTAAATATTATAAAAATAATAGTTATAAGAAAATGATAATAATTAAACTAATACATGATAATAATAATAATAGTAGTAGTAGTAGTAATTTAATAGATAATAATAATTAAATTAATATTGTAACACCCGGTTTTCTCTTGAGACTGCAATAATTTTAGGATTATGTGATTGTGTTGTGAAACATGTGACTATGTTTAATTTAATGAAAACACCAAACCACTAACTCAGAAGGAACAACTGTGAAATTACTCGACATGATACACCAGAGGAAGTTGACGAAGCAGGGGCAATTGAATGGTTGAGTTCAAAAGAAGTTGAAGTGCATTTGTGAAGAAAATAGGAAGCTTGTCTAACAAGCTTACTTACCCTTGTTAAGCATAAGCTCACATCTTCAACATACCATACCTGTGCAGATCCATGTGAACAATAAAAGGATTGGTGGGGGGGGGGGTTGGAACAGTTAGTGAATATTGGAAATTGACCCTTGAAGAAGGAAAGGACCAATTAAAATGACCTAACAATATGACTCTGTGGATCTGCTTCTTCAAAAATAAGAACCATAGATTGTAGGTGGCATCTGCAGGGAGCTACAATGTTCCTGAGGGGATGGGAACGAATAAAATAACACACACAAGGGAGAACATAACACGATACAAGAGACATAGACAATTAGACAACATGATGATTGGAGAACAAGCAAAACCAACGAGTGCAAAGAATGATTGGGTTGAGAAATACAACACATGAAGACATCCATAGATACTGATTGAAGAGAGAGAGAAGAATAATATATTTCCTTGAAGAAAACAAGAAGATTTCCTAAACTGTTAATGATCAACCTGAATAGAGAAGACCCATATTTCGAATTGGAGAAATAGTGGGCTACAACTCGGTGCTTACTGGACAAAAACTAATACCGGTAAGGGGATATCATTAAGGGACTGTTTATCAGAGAAGGGACTCCCTTTTGCAGAGAAAATCCATTTGAGAAACCACCTGATAAACATGTAAAGACCCTGATCTGAGAGAGAGGTGGGTATACTTTGTTGTGTTAGAGGGTAAAGGAGAGGTAACCTTCTTGGATGATCATGAATTTGGAACCTAGAAGATTCAATATTCCTTGGTGGTATCTTGGCTTGGCACGTAGGTGGAATATTTTAAGAAGGAACTCTATAGTAAGGCCTAAGTTTGAGAGGAAAGGAGTTCTCTTTGAGTCAGTTGGTGTTGGCATAATTTTTTTATCAGATAAGTATCTGACTTAGCTTGTTAGAATTTGAACATGAAATATATGTGAATGTAAATGTATGGTACTATGGGAAATATAAATTATTACATTGATTATGCATAACTCCTGAGAATTTGATTATGTCACCATGGCACTAGAATTTTGAATCTAATTGTAAAACTAAAAGAGTGTATACTTTTGTATCCCCGAAGACCTTGAGCAGTTAGAGGAAAGTTTGCAAGATATGGACAAAAAAATTATTCTACTAGTGATGGGGTGACTTGTAACTCATTAAATCCTTTGTGAGGAAGGGAGGACCCTAAACCATGAGAAAAAATCCAATCTATCTTAGAGAGATTGTGAAATTCATAGAATCTCATGCATTCATGAGGACTAGAGGTCGTTAATGGCCAACGAGTGTTTATAGAATGTAAGATATTTGGTAAAATCCTGATGGAACATGGAAAATGACTAATTCTCAATCCATGGGCTGGCTAATTAGGAAATCATGAAAATATTCGGGAGGGTTTTCGATAACATTTTCTTAGGCTCAGCACAAACATCGAGTTGGTTTTCTACAATATTTTCCCATTCCTAAGTGGAAGTGGGAAGTTACAATGATGAATTTCATAAAAAGGTTTCCTAGGAGTGCTAAGCAACATGATTCTATTATGGTGGTAGTGGGAAATATTACTAAAGATGCACAATTTGTTCCACTAAAGTCAACGCACAAGGAAGTCAACATTGTTGAGATATACATGTACAAAGTTTCTAAGTTGCATAGTGTTCCTAAAACAATTGTGTTGAATAGATATTCCAAGTTCACTTCGAACTTTTGGAAAGGGATATTCAAAATATTTGGAACAAGTTTGAATTTTATCACAACATATCACTCTGAGTCATATGGTCAAACAGACAGGGTAAATCGAGTGATTGAAGATATGTTAGGGATGTATGTAATAGATAAGCCATAAAAAGGGTAGGACTACCTTCATTTGGTAGAGTTTTCATACAACAATGGGTATCAAGCATCCTTAAATATGAACACATTTGAAACACATTATGGTAGACAGTGCAAAATGCCTGTGAGTTGGGACAACCCAACAGACCGCAAAGTAGTTGGGCCAGATTTTCTTCGGAAAATGGAGGAGTAGATGGTAAATATAAGGCCAAATTTAAAGGCTGACCAAGACAGGAAGAAAAGTTGTGCATATAAAGGAAAAATAAACAGAGAGTTTAAAGTGGGTGATCACATGTTTCTCAAAGTGAAGGCTAGGTACAGTTCCCTGAAGTTGCGAAAGTGTTATAAGTTAGCATCACCCTATTGTGGACCATTTGAAATCCTTGAAAGGATTGGTCATGTTGATTATATGATTTCATTTCTTGAGTCCTTGTGTATTCATAATTTTTTTCATGTGTCATTGCCTAAGAAGTATGTACCTGAAGCTAATCATATTATTGATTGGAATGTGATTCAAGTGGAGCAAGAAGGTGTATTTCAAGTGCAGCCGGTTTGCATATTGGATTAGAAAATCAAGCAATTCCAGAATCGAGTCCTAGAGCTGGTAAAGGTCCAATGGACTTGGTATGGTCCTGAGGATGCAACCTGGGAGTGAGAAGATGATATGCGAGATGAGTATCGTGATCTTTTTTAATATTTTTGAAATTTTGTATGTACATGTTTATAAGATGCATTGAGGACAATGCATAAATAAGGAGGAGTGGATTGTAATGTACATGATCTAGAACCCTTTGTAATTATACATATAGGCTAGTGATCCATTGGAACCAAGTGTAAATGTAATGCATATTTATCATGGTGATCCTTTGGTATTAAGTTTTGATGTTCCATGCATCATAATAGTGCACAAAGAAGTGTTACCAAAGATAGGTTGAGCACATTTTATCTGTTGCATGCACCTAGTTAAACACACACATTGCACTATGTTGTGCGCACTTGGGTAAGTGCAACAATGACTTGGAAGTGCATAGAGTTCACATATGTGTGTTTGTGTGTGTGTGTGTATGCTCTAATTCCGGAGAGCATGTGACATTATGAGGTTGGTGAGCTTGGTCGCAGATCGGTCAGTGCACCTATCCATGTAAATATAATCATGATTCTTAATACAATTGTGTATCTCTATGCACAGAGAAACTCAGAAAAAAAGATATGGGGGGCTGACTCCACAAAAAAGGGAAAGGGGAGAATATTTTAACAATATTTCTAGAAAAGTGTAATGTGGATATGTTTTTATCCTAAGTTCTCAAGGGTAGAGAACAAGTCACCAAGTGACTTAAAGCTACATATAATGGTGACAAGTGTCAAGTGGAAGGCATGCAATATATATTGATGGCCTTAGTGTATTTTTGTAATTATGGAACTATTATGGATGTTTCAGGATCTCGTAAGCAGAAATGGGTCGGACTATATGGAAAATCCAATTATTACCTTATCTAAACAAAGAAACTTGTAAGGAGTTGAGGAGATGTTGTTGGTTTTACTTTCTTATTCTTATTTCTTGACCATCTGAGTTATTTACCCATGGTTCATGTCTTTCGGGTTTCCAACAAAGCCTCTAAAACTATCGGCCCTCCTGGTAAACCAGAAGGCAACACAGTACATAGAATGCACTGCATAGTCTCACCTAAGATAGCTTTATATGGGTGGTTGTAAGACTCAGGTGTTTATAGCCTAGGATTGAGTATGAGATAGGGGTTTATTATTCAGAGCCATGTACTAAGAATTATGATTACAATCTACTATTATTCATGGTTATGCATTTATCTTTCACTGTTTATTTTTTGAACAACTCAATCGTATTCCATAATAATGTATTAACTCATTCATTAAGCATAAAAACTATCTGTTGAAAGAAGGTAAAGATATGAATGCATTCATCACATTACAAAGATATTACCGTGGTTCACCCCCTCCTGGGATATGTCCACAAAGATTTGGCTCTTGGCTCTTTTATTATGGTAGTTTTGCATTTCCAATGCCCTGTTCTTACAATTCTCCTCAGATGGGTAAGATCTATATGAGGCGAACTATATCGCACTAGGCTCCACACCCTGCGATCTAATCCTCAGATATTCCTTCTCTCCTTTGTTCTTAGCTCAAGAGATTACAAAAATGGTTCATAACAGTGTTACATAATGCATCAACTCGTACATACCTATGATGGAATAATACAAAAGCCGAAATAACACAAAAGGTGTGTCCATATGATACCTACGTATCTATATTTATCTCTATTGGGATCTTCATCCATTTACATTGTATTACCAAAACCCTAACCCTATCGACGTTAGATATTCCTCCCATGCGCGTGTGTTGTTATTCCTCTAGCTTTCGCTTTCCATGTGCATGCTTTCTTGCATGTGCGCATGTTGTTCTTTCTACAACTGTTATTTCAGTTTCTGCATGATTTCTTTCTCCACGATGATCCTTATTTCCACTTCATCCTAGTGCCAACAGGCCCCCAACACTGACATGTGACTCGTCTCGAGTCACTTAATCCTTATGAGCTTCCTCGATCTCCTTCGTGATCATCTGGAACTTTTCCTTGAGATCTGCTGCTTTTGTCAGTGCTTGCGCGGTCTTCTCCTTGATGGTGTCCACTACCTGAACTGCCACTTCGTCACTCAAAAACCCTTCACATTCTACCTGGGTCTATGATATATGTGTTTTATGTCCTTCTTCCTGTGCGAGTACTTCTGCTACAGATTCCTGTAATGGCTCTATTTGAGCCTGACGCTCTTGTTTCTGCATTTGCGCAGTGATGAGTTTTGCCTGCATCTTCTTCATCTCTTGTGTCCCTTTGAATCGTTATGGGATTGGTATGGTCTTCTGCCTCTTATTGATCTCTTGGATCACTGCATTGATCCTTTCCTCTTCCTTGTCCCAGCGTTGGACCTGTGGGTCCTCCTCCAACCTTGTCCAAAGTTGCGCTTCTTTATAGAACAATTCAACTGTTGTGTTAACCTACTTCTTTATCTCCTGCAGTTGCGTTGTTTCTTCTTACTTCCTTTGCTCCTTCACTATTGGTGGAGTGGTGGGTATGAGCTACTCTCAGAGACTCTCAATCTCCTTCTGATACTGATCAATTGCCTGCGCAATCTGGTCGATCTTTTCTGCTACTCGGAGTTGATTTCCTTGCGTGGTGCTTGGGAGTTTCTCAAAAATTCCTCCCACTCTTCATTCCAGTTTGTTCGTACATTATTTTTCCTCTTGAGTTTCGAACTTGGCCTGCTCACAAACTTTTTCCAGTGCCTCCCGCTTCTTTGTTTCTTTTGTAGCTCTACTAAGTTTTTATGTGCACGAGATTGTACCTCGTGGTAGATGCTAACCTACAATATGTGTAGTGCCCTTGATGGAATCCGTGTCAAGACCAATTGGAAGTGGTCTAAATCCTTCAAGGGAGTCTGCCCCACAATTTCATCCATGCGCAACATGCTAGGCGTGATGTAGACCATTGTGTTTGCACGTGGCATTGGGTGGACTAAGTCTCATTCTTCTACCTCCACTCTTTCATTGTTATATAGTGTCGATGAATCTGTGCCTCTGCTGCTACTTTATATCTTTACATCCCCAAATTTCTTAAGGAACTGTCTCATTTCTTCCAACGCTTTTTGCAGTTTATCCCTGTGATATGTTGCATGATCAAATTCTTCTGCTAGGAAATCCTGGACCATTCTGGTGATCATTTCCCCATCTTCATTTGTGATCGTATAGTCTGGCGATGCTCGTTGTGCATTTGATTTCTTACGCACGCCTCCTGCCTGCATGACTGGTCTCTTATTTCCTCTTGGTTCCTGTGTGATGGGATTTGGGGTGGTCTTCTACACTCTCTCAGCCTGTTTCTGTTGTTCATTGGTCAGTTGTGTAGTTTCTTTCTTCCCCTTTTGGGTTCCTGTCTTCTTTGAACCTTCATCTTCCTGAGTCGACTTGCTTTGGCCCATCCTTGGTTTCTTGGGCAATGGGATTTCCGGGGGCTGCATTTTCGCCTGCAGTGCCTCTCCTTCTGTTGTTATTTTCGGTACTTCCAGGGTAATGGATGGGATCCTCCATTCATCAGGTCATTCATTGATGACCATGTCGATATCACTCTTTTTGATGTAGTAGCATATCTGTAGCCACTGTTTATCTAGATCCTTCCTTGGTTGTATCCACATTGTTTGTTGTGTGGCCCGTAAATTGGCGATGTCTGGATATCATGAAATAGCCTCTGGTGTTATTCTCCATGATCAGTTTATAGCTTCCTGTATGTCTCATAGGTATGCTTTGAATATGATTCCATTCTCCCTCTTATGCCTGGCCTATGGCCTAGACCTCAATAATAGGTATCTCGCTCCCGCTGGCTGTGGTTAGTACAAAAAATTACATACCCTGGTTATCGCCATCCCATGAAGGATATTAGGGTGATCAACCATGAGTAATGGAACTCTATGCCTAAGTCCTATGCATCCTTGCAGTCCTCTTGAAATAAGTTCAATAAATATGGCACCCAGCTTATTGAGGTGCCTTCTGCACAGTGAGTTGCAACTGCAATGACTCCTACTGGTACTTTGTCTTTGCGGCATTTTCTGAGCAATTTGCAAGATAAGATCTTTGCACCCAATTATGTAGCTGGGTTTTTGATTCGTTTGATCATGATGCCTTTTGTTCCCCTGGCAGTGCCATACTTCATCTTCATTTCTTCTGCCAAATATTTATCCTTGTATTTGTCGTCCAGAATCAACGCGGGATCCATACCCTAGATTGGTAACGCTATTATTTGCGCAATAAGCTCAATATTTACGGGGACTGTGTGACTTCTAACAGCTTCTTGATGCATGTCGTCGCATACTGGACTCTACTAAAATGTGGTAGGTTCATAAGACCTAAGATTCATGTTCTCTCCAGCCCAGTTGTTCACTGGTGTGGTTGGTTGATCAGTTCTCCAAATTGGGTTATGCATGTGGTCTGCATAAAGACCGTTTGAACAAGTTTCGAGAACTTGGTTTCTTTTGATACGTCATGGTCTAGATATTTGAGCTTCCTGATGTGACCTAATAGCTCTGGTTCTACCTGGACTCCAGCTCGTATGTGTGGTAGAACAATTTATGTTGCAGGTTTCTTGCGGGGTGAGCTCTGTGTCTGTACTATGTCTTCCTACTGTGGTGGCTAGTTATAAGTTCCAACAACTTCTGGTTGTTCCCCCATAAGCCATTCTGTCTAAGCCATAACATTTTTAGCGGTCTCCCCTATTGGTTGACCTGAGATGGTCATTTGAGACTCGTCTGGTTGCACTGTTGCTTCCAGATTTTGTGTCGTTCCATTGACTTCTAGGGTTGCGTTGGTGCTCTCTGGTTGTACCTCCTTTTGGGTTCCCGCTTCCTGGTTCTGAGGCTCATGTGTCGTTGCTAGTGTGTCCACTTTCGTTGTATCTTCTTGTGGATGTTGAATCTCTTCTAGTATCAGTGTAGAGTTCATCGATATCATCTCTGGGGATGGAATCTCATTGATATCGACGATCTCTAGCTGTTATTGTTCATTCTCTTCCAACGGTCCTCGTGACCTAGTTTGAACCTTGGTCGGTCTAGTTGTCTGGATCACTTCTGCTGCCTTTGGTGGTGCCATAGTGGTGACTGTCGAATGTTTGTTGGGTTCAAATAAATTTTTCAATCTCTGTAGTTTCTCTCTATGCATTTTGGTTGTTATTACTCTCTCTCTATTCTCCTTTTGTGAATATACCAATTGCTCCTATGTTCGCGTGTTGTATGGGCTTGTCACGAAGCTTGTCGAGGATGCTTCCTCCATTATGCGTTTAATGCATCATAAATGTTGGTTCAATGCATCTGCAGAGATTTCGTACTTTCCATTACACTTGATTTTTCGTCTCCAGTTGGCACGATTAATGTGATGTCCCATAGGTCCTTGTCATGCTTTAATTCTACCTAGTGTTGTCCTGTTAGCCTGCTTTCACCGACTTTCCTTTTCTTGCTTGTTTCCCTTTGTATATGACCGTTGTCCTTTCCTTTTCCGAATTCATGTTTCGAACTGCATGTGGCCTTTTTATCTCTGGCGTGCTATGCCCTCTTTAGTTTTGTTACCTTCTTGTTCTCTTTTCGATTTTTTATATTTTTATTTTTTATATATTTACTCCACGGTAGGTGGTCGACTATCCTTATACAACTTCAATTGGCTCCCAATGATCATTCCTCTGAGGTCTTCTATTGATAAATCTCTTAATTGCATAGCTCCTCTGTCTGTGACAGATTTTACCTTGTATGGTTCTAGCCAATGCATTCTAATCTTTCTCGGGTATTGAAGTGATTTACTACCATACATCAATACTAGATCTCCTTCCTTAAACATTTTCTTCTTGATGTGTCGATCATGCCATGCTTTGTCTCTTGCTTTCTGAACTTGTTGATGGAATCCTACCAAGATTCGGTCTTCCTCCATTGATAATAACTTATTCAGTCTCTCTTGTACTGCACCTCGTAAATTCTAATGGCACTACTACTTCTTGGCCATAGACTAGTTTGAATGGTGTGTGCCCTGTCAACTTTTTGCATGTATTCCTGTATGCCCATAGTACTGCTGGTACTTTGAGATCCCAGTTGTCTCTGTTGACGTTGCAGATCTTTGTCAGTGCATTCTCCAGAATTTTGTTGAAGGATTCTGTTGTGCCATTTGCCTATGGATGATACAATGTGTTATTCTGGTGATGAACTTCAAACTCTTCAGTCATCACGCGAATGGTGTTGTTTATGAAGTGCGTGCCTTGGTCCAATATTGGAAAATAAATATACTCACCATATCAACAAGTTAAAGACTTTGGATTCCAATTACGCTTCACATCCACGCTATCAATGAACAGATTAAAGGAAACCTTCATCCCATCCATCTTTTAACGAACAAATGGATTTTCAATTTTGTATGCGGTTTCCTATAGCGGTATCCTGGATTTTCAATTTTCTGTGGGTGACTAACATTCTCATCGGTTTTGCGCATTTTCAACAAAAGCTAATGATTACTTGCCCTTACCAAAAATAGTTTATTGATATATACGCATTTTGGAATTTCTTTAACGGTCGCAAAAGCTAAGAGTTCTGCAAAGGCCAAAAACTATAGTCGCAAAAGTGAGAGAGGAAACCTTAATATTTGATATATATATGCCTTTTGGAATTACTTTAACGGTCGCAAAAGCTAAGAGTTCTGCAAAGGCCAAAAACTGTAGTCGCAAAAGTGAGAGAGGAAACCTTAATATATAAAGCTAAATAGTCTAGTCGCAAAAGTGAGGGAGGAAACCGCAATAAATATGCAAGTTAACTACATATATAAAAGCTAAACTAGCACAGCCGCAAAGTCGGCTGGTGCAGATAGGTATCAGCGTTAAAACTCTTAAAATTAGTTCAAACGATATAGTTCAAACCCTATCCAAGCGCATGAAAAAAATAAAAGAACCTCAATCATGGCTCTATAGTTCAAACCCTATCCAGACGCATGAAATAAAATAAAATAACCTCAAGCATGGTGTTAAAACCCCTTATACAGTTGAAACCCAGTAACATAAAAAAATAAAAGAAACCCCAGGCAGAGGGAAAAAAATAAAAGAACACCGGGCACGCAGTTAAAACCCCATGATATGTAAATATACGATCAATATGAAAGCGGTTCAGACTCCCACATTTCATAAAAGAAAAACGAATGCCATTCACACTCTCAAATTAGGTTTGTAGATTAAAAAATTATTAATTCTGCACATTGTCAATAAGAGTAACTATCGACATAACTACATATTAAGCTCCTATTGAATAATTTATCAACCACATTGCTCTGGATGACACGTAAAATGGGCCTTGGTATGCAAGAACGCCATTGGTATACGAAAAAGCCGACTCGCAAAATGGCATTGGACTCTCTTCGTATTGACATGATTTTTGACACCATCGAGGAGACAACGAAATTTGACCTCATATTTGAATGGACGACAGGCTCATTTGACAGGCACATCCATAATACAGAACTATTTGACAGGCACGTCCATAATTTCGCCTGTTAAATTGACTCTCTCCCCCAGTATCATGGCGAACCAGCTTAGATGCGTTGCAATTCTCACGTTGGCGTTGCACTCTTTCAAATTGACTCTCTCCCCCGGTATCATGGCGAACCAGCTTAGATGCGTTGCATTTCTCACGTTGGCGTTGCTGGTTATTGTTGGACTCTTTCAAATAACAATGTCCATTCTCAGAGCTCGACGACCATTACTACTCAGATGCGTTGCCCGTTCTCAGAGCTCGACGACCATTACTACTAAAAGTATGGCCTTTTCATCACTACTGGGAACACCATTTTGCATATTAGTATAGATTCAGTTTCAACTTTTAGAAATTAACCTGGAAAGATCAAAATAAATTGATTTATGAATGTTGACCATATTAGAAGTTAAGGCATCGTCTGCTCTGATGGTTGCTGCTCTCACCCTACTTATGGCGCCATTACTGTTCAAGGAAGTCCCAATACTTGTGCTCGCTGCTCGTACAGGACTGCAACATAGCCCACACGCTCCAATTCCTCCACCGCCAGATGTTCATTCTTCCGCTGAAGTGGCGGCAGCAGGAGTGTGTCCTCCCGAATCTCATCGCAACAACCATGTTCCAACTCCACCTGGATGTTCCACTGGAGCGCTAATTAAGAATGGTGGCGGTCTTCCGAGGAATTAATTCCCTTCTGAAGCAAAAATAAACCTTCTTAGAACTGATTTGCACATTTTCATATGAAATTGTTTGTGTTTTTCTGCGTCTCACCTGTAAATGTAATCGTTTTGTGTTTTTCTGCATCTCACCTGTAAATATAAATATAATCGTTTTGTGTTCTTATGCGTCTCACCTGTAAATACATACTAGGGTAGATATAAAATTATGGATTGCATAGATATTAATCTTCTTTAATCATTTAAATGTTACAATTATATATCTTTAAGACTAGGAATAATAATATGCTAGCATCTTAAATGAGTAGTCATTATTAAGGTTAAAAGATTATTATCTATGCCCATTAACATAGATATAAACTTTTCGGCTTAATTATTTTGTTTTGATATATTAATAGAATTTAATTATAAATTTTAGAAAAAAATTATTTTATTTAAAAAGATTTATATTATTGGAATTTCCAAAATAAAAAATTCATTTTATTGAAATTTCAAAAAATAAATAAGTTGAACTTATTTATTGAAAAAAATTACAGTTAAATTTGTAATTTTTTAAATCATTCCATATAACATAGTAAAAAACAAAAATAGAACATGGCTTCATAAATAAATAAATAAAAAATGTGAAACTTTTAGGTATATCTAAAAAAAAATATTAAACTTTTCTTTATATTCCCATAGGTAAATCATTTTTATTTATAATTTGTATTATTTTTAACAGTAAATAAATTATTAATACTAATTTATTTATGTTTAATTTTATATTTATATATATATATATATATATATATATATATATATATATATATATATATAATATGAATGTTTTGTATGCAAAATTTACAACAATGTGATATTGGCATATTTTAAGGACAACAGATAACTTCTGCAAAACAACTTCTGCAAAACAAAGCTTGTGTTTTCAGACTTTTGAGACTTCTCTTCACAGTTGTTGTTGCTTCTCTCTATCGAGTTCTTGTTTCTTCTCTCTATCGACTATTATATTTTACATCAACTACCTATAGACTCGGACACACACACACACACACACACACATGAAGACAGAGACTTCCTGTAGAAGTGAACCAACTCAAAGAATTAAGACGACAATAAATACAACTGACTCTATGCTCGAGAAAGGAAAAAGATCGTCTCATTAAGAAAACTCCTTCTAACACTCTTGCTTTCCATGTATCACTAAGTAATGTCTTTTCTTTCCATGACAAAAAAAGTCGGCGTAAGCATAAAGCTCACAACTTATGATTAATATTTACAACACTCCCTCTTAATTATAAGTAAGTGGGATTACAAGACATACAAATTTTACTTCGAAATTTAAATTTACATGTATTGTCACAAATCTTCTAATGCACCGACTCCTAGACAAATGCGTAGTTTCTAAAATGCATCCCTTGCCAAATCTTTTGTAAATATATCTGCAATTTGTTCTTTAGACCTGCAAAATTTCAAACAAATTTCTTTGTTATTCACCAATTATGTGATAAAATGATACCTTGTATCAATGTGTTTGGTTTTCTTGTGAAACACATGATTCTTGGATAACATGATGGCATATTTGTTGTCACAAAACACTATAGTTGGTTCTTGTTGTTCCTTCAAAAAATATTTTAACATTCTTCTCATGAAAACAACTTGACAAGATGCACTTGTAGCTGCGACATACTCATCTTTAGCTGAAGAAAGAGTCACAATGGGATGCTTCATTGATTCCCATGACACTATACCTATTCCAAAATGAAATGTGTACCTATAGGTACTTTTCCTGTCATCTATGTTGCCTCCAAAATCACTGTGAGTGTATCCAATAAGTCTTAAATCTTTTGAAATATAATACATAATGTCAAAGTATTTTGTTCCATTCACCTATCTTAAAATTATTTTTCCTACCTTCCAATAGAATTCTTTTGGATTTTCCATGAACCTTGAAATCAAACTTACTCCATACATAATATCAGGCCTTGTTGTTGTCAGATACATAAGGCTTCCTACCATCCTTTTAAATAGAGTGGGATCCACCTTGGACCCTTCATCTTCCTTGCTCAACTTCAATCATGTTGTGATAGGTGTTGGGGATCCTTTTGAATTTGTCACGTTGAATATTTTTAATATTTCATGTGCATATTTATATTGTGAAATACATATACAAAAGTTGGACTCGTGAACTTCAATGCCCAGAAAATATCTCGTAAGCCCCAAATAAGTCATTTCAAATTCATTCTTCATGACCGACATAAATTACTCTATGCCAAGATCACAAAATAAAATCATCTACATATAAACAAACGATTAACATATTACCTTGTTGATTGGATTTGATGTATAATGTTGGCTCATATTCACTTCCATGAAATTCATTTTGAGTGAGATAGGAATATATGCGACTCTACCAAGCTTTAGGGGCTTTCTTCAATCCATACAATGTATTCTTCAATATGTATACTTTGTTTTCTTGTCCTGGAATCTCATAGCCTTGTGGTTGTTCCACACATACTTTTTCTTCTAAATGACCATTAAAAAATGATGACTTTACATCCATTTGATAAATAGGCCACTTATTATTTGTCACAATGGCCAACATAGTTCTGACTGTGTCCATGCACACAACTAGCACAAATGTTTCATTGAAATCTATCCCAGGTTGTTGTGTAAAACCCCTTGCAACTAGACTTTCCTTGTTCTTCTGCACATTTCCATTTACATCTTGCTTGGTTTTATAAATCCAATTAACACTTATCACATCCTTTTCCTTATGTACATCTACCAACTTCCATGTCTGATAATTATCTATGCATTTAATTTCTTCATCCATGGCTTGTTCCCATACATCATTCTTGACAACTTCTTCGAAAGTTAATGGATCATCTATTTGTGAAAACAGAGAAAAACCTGAAAATTAATTTGTTTTGTAAACATTGTAGATGTCACACAGACTTCTCTTCCTTGGTAACATACTTTCTAATGTTGGATTTGGGGATGTAGAACTACTTGGACTACTCCTGGAGTTTGTTGAGCTCTCGGCGTGGACTGCACACCAGTAGCTCTTACTAGAGTAGTTTGTGTTGTGATTTGTGTCACAGTTCCATGTGTAGAACGAACTACACATTAACTTATAATTGGTGTTTGATACACTTCATCCTCTATATCAGCATGCCCGATAACATGAATAATTTTAACTGTCCTTTCTACGATTCCATCCCATGCTTTAGTCTCCACAAATTGAACATCGCAATTGATTATGAATTTTCTTGCAATAGGTTCATACAATTTTTATTATTTTATATCTTCAACGTACCAAAAAAATATGTATTTTTGTCCTTTGTTGTATAACTTCTTTGTCAACTCATTTGGAACATGTGCATATGCAACACAACCAAAAAAATTTAAGTGCACAACATTATGCTTCATACCTGTCTAGGATTCTTGAGGAACTTTGTTTTTCACACTCTTTTTCGGACATATGTTCATGATATATATTGTTGTTTCTAATACCTCATCCCAATAATCATTTGAAGAATTCTTGTCTTCCAACATATTGCACGCCATTTCCATGATGGTGTGATTCTTTCTTTCTATGAAACTATTCTACTGTTGTGTATACCGCACAGTGAATTGGTTGTGAATGCCATGAACTTTTAAAAAAGTATGAAAATATCTTGAAACACATTCACCTCCTTTGTTCATTCTTATAAACTTGATCTAATAACCACTTTGCTTCTCCACAAGTTACTTGAATTGTTGAAAACAACCAAATGTGTCAGATTTATGTTTTAGGAAATAAATCCATGTTTTTCTTGAGAAATCATCAATAAATGTAAGAAAATAGGTGTTACCTCCTATAGATGGTGTTTGCATTGGTACACATATATCCAAATGTACTATTGCCAATGGATATTTTTCTCTATATGAATTTCTAGTTGGAAATGAATCTCTATGTTGCTTTCCAAAGATTTGGCCTTCAAATATTCTTTCTGGTTTTTCAATTAATGGAAAACCTTTCACCACATCCTTTGTATGTAACAAATTTAGAGCTAAAAAGTTTAAAAATGTCCAAATCTGAAATTCCATAGTCAAAAATCATCCTGCACTTCAGATTGGAATGATGCCTACATTTCTGCACCACTGTCTTATTTTCTTTTAAAATTGCATGCACTACCTTTTTATTTTTTAGAACAATGCACACTTACTTCTTCGCTTTCTGCTTTGAATGCAGTGTGAGAGTGAAAATATTTTTCTTCATAGACAACTTGTGTTGTTTTTCTCTTCATGGCCAATGTAAATGGAAACATTTTGTTGCTTGTAATATGAATTCTTGCAATATGCTTATTTATTTGATATCTGTCCAAAATCACACAGTGATTATCTTCCATGTAGATTCTATATCCATTTTTGTAATAGTTTCCCTCTGCTCATCAAATTATGTTTTAGACCAGAAAGATAATATACATCGGGCATAACATTTTTATCCCCTTGTTTGGTTAAAATGTTAATACTTACTTTACCTAAGACAATGACTTGGATATTGGTTCCAAGTCTAGTTTTAGTTTCGACTTATTTATCCAAACTAGAAAACAATTCTAAGTTTCTTTTCATGTGATTATTGCATCCTGAATCTAAATAGCATATGTCACATGGAATTTCTTGATAAATGTTTCATTCAATTGGGGAAATTATAGGCATTTCTTTAGTGTGCACCATAAACGTAGGGTTTGACGAAGTATTTGTGTCTTTTGACCGACCTTGACCTTGCTTGTTATGATTATACTGTCTCTTCCTAAATTCATATGCATAATGTCCATACTTTTTACAGTAATGACAATAAATATTTGATTTATTGTAACATACCGCTCTTGTGCACACTGCACAAACTTATTCTTTCAGGAAACTTTCTTGCAAGTGATCCAGATTATTATACTATTGGTCTTTGATTATGATTATGAGGCATTATGGATGTGCTTATATGTTATTTTGTTGTATTGACTTAGACAAGTGCTATTGACTCAGTTCTCCTGAGTGTGCAGGATTTGGAACTCAAGGATGCATCGATGAAACCCTTGGACTCTGGATCGAGTCACGGAGTGGACTATTGGGGTTTGATTGTTGTATATATGACATATGTGCATCTGATTAGATGCTATGATTATAAAATTTAGTCTAACATGATTCATTGATGATGTAGGTTGACGATAACTTGTCGACCAGACTCACATGTGAAGTAGAGGGGTCACGCACAACTACCAGAGACATTGAGGAAGAAGTGTGGAAAGAAACCCTTCCAAAACCTATGAGCACTCTCGTCGTGACTCGAACTGTAGGTTAATGACTACCTAGTTAGAGAAGACCCACGATTCTGTGAGGGTAGACTGTGATAGTTGCTCATGATGATTCTAAGGGGCACGCAATAAGGCAACGGCCTTATCCCTTAGAGGCCCTTAGTCTCCCACAATATCACCTGACAGAGTTTTGACTCCAGGGTTTTTTTATATCTACCAAGCCAGTCAAGAGGCGAGTGGCACCCTTGGAGAACGTAGTGCGTCCTGAAGGGAACATCATGCAAGGGAAACAAAATGAGTCGAGTGGCACCCTTGGAGCACATAGTGCGTCCTGAAGGGCAAGTCGCATTGTTAACTAATAAGTGAATAAACCTAGATGTCCCTAGAACGAATATGATGATAAGAAATATTTTTAAAAAATTCCCTAATAAAATTTCTCCCAACATGGGAAAATAAAATCTAATTCTCACTGATACTTGTGGTAAAAAAAATTAAAAATTAAATAATAATAATAATAATAATAATAATCATTAAACATGTGACAAAAAGGGGGTAAGAAACTCGATTAAATTATTAAACTCAAATTATTGAGGGATTTAAAATTTTAAAAGGAAAATGATTGTTTTGTTACACATGTTAATTAAAGTTTATTAATTAAAAGAAAAAGGGGAAAAAGATAATTTTCTACACTTACTAATTTGAGTTTTCGATAAAAGGGGAAAGAGGGAAATTTAAAAGAATTAGGAAACTAAGGGGAAAAGGGGGAAACATAAAGAGAAAGGGAAACTTAAGGAAAAAACAGAATGACTAACTTAGCAAGGAATCTTGCCTTTAAGAACTTTCTAAATTGAACTCAACTAGTAAATTAGTAAGGGGCTAAGTCATTAAAATGTGTAAGGGAATATGGGGACACCTAGGAGCGATTCTAGGAATGATTTTAGGTGGGTAAGGGAAATAGGAGTAATTAAATAATTAATGAATTTAATTTCTGGTGCAACAAAGGGGATGCGTGACACATGTATGGGGAGGATTTTTCTGAATTAAATTATTGAACTTTAAATTAAATGAGAATTTCGGAAAGAAAGGACTTAAAAACTCTATATAAAGGAGGGAGGTGGAGGAGGATGGATCTCTTCTTTCATGTGTAACATTACGCTGTTGGATTTTGGACTTGACTGACTTATCTTATGGGAGTTTGGATACCCATCTCGGTGAGGAGTGGTAGCTCAGCCTTGCGAGGCGAGCTGAGAGCTACTTGTTCTTTGGTTTAGTGTGTGTGGACCCTTTGCGGATTGGGGGTTTGAGGGGGAATAAGAGTGCCCCTAACATTGGCTAGGAGGTATCGATGAAATCACAGTGGTCGGCAAGCGGGAGTTGCATGGAGCAAGCGAGACAATGAGTTGGAATGAGTGACTTGGGCTACAATACACTTGCTTTTATTCAACATGGTAGATTATTATTGACCTTACGCTTTCATTTATGTACTTTTAACTATGTAAAGAAGGTGTTTGACTTAACATTTTAATTGAGAACTTAATTTTCCCCATAGCGTTAAGCTCACTGCTTCATTTATTCCCTTGGAATTCGATCCCTGAATGTTGAGACTGTCCTATTGGTTCTATGGATTTGTTGTGAAGATTTGTTCCTTTTACTTTGTCCTCATCCCTAGTTCATCATTCCACGCCTAAGTAGTCATCCAGGAGTTGAATCGACGGTCATCACTTCGGTGCATAGCGACCTATAGATTCTAATGCCCTGCTTTTATGTGTGTGGATGATGAGCAAAGGATTTGTTGCTCAGTCATCTACCCATGTTGATTATTCTTTGCCTGATTGAGGGTCATTGTGCCTTCTTGCGTTTGAATACCTCTATGTGTTGTTCACCCTCCTTCTCTGGGATTTTAATGACAACATTTCTTATCAGATTAGGACTGCATTTTTATTTTATTTTATTTCCACTTGAATGTCATTTGATTTGGATCTGCCTGCGTTTTTTTTGTTTGCTATGAGTACCAATAATTTTTGTTGTCTGTGATTTATCACATTTTAAAGGAAAATGACTCTACAATTTCCTTTGATGAAAATTTGTATTAAACCCAATGCTTCAATAACTGGGCATTCATTCCATTATCATGGCATTCTCCATGATGAACCACAATGCTTTTTTTCTTACCTGGGATGTTTTGTTTTTAGTGGATTTTAAGGAAGCTACCATCTATGCCCATGACAGTGGCTGTGTTTTTGTTAATGCCTGATAGTTAGCGATTTTACCTATTAGACAACATAATATTCATTTACGAATTCACCCAATGTTTTGCCTACATTGAATGGCATTAACTGGATTGTCTTGAATGGCGTTATAATTTATTTTCTCACTGTGATTATCATTTTCCTTACTTACCACTACGATTTTAGTGATGATGTTACCTCTGTGACTTCCCACAGTGGTTTTAATGCAACTATTTTTATTGTTAGCGTTTTTGTTAATTTTCTTGATCAAGGGACAACCATAAATTATAAACAACGTTTTATTTTATTTGTGTTGTTACACAACAGTAAAACCACATTTTTACTAGAGTTTACCCAACCTTCATCTAGCGTATCCCATAACGTTTATGTTTAGACACCTATCCGTGATAAACAACAAAGGTATCGTTTTTAGCAATCAATAGACTGGTTAGATACAACAAATTTACACCTAGAGTGACATCGAACTTGTTGATGTGTTGTGACTTTGTATTAGCTGAGTTTTTTGGTAGTAATTGTTGCATGGTAGGTTGTGTATAACATTGATTCCTGTAGTGAATGGTGTGATACCTAAACTAGCTAAACCCAGGTTTACATGAAATCGTTTTACATCTTTAAATTCAATGTTTAACTTTAGGATAAAACTTTGATTATAAGTGTAAATTGGATGATAAAGTCATTTGAATCTACAAGATGCAAGTTGAATTCTTCCAGGAAGACAACATAGCTCTAGGTTGTGCAAACAGTCAGAATCAGTGCATTCAACTAAGGACGTGAAACAGTAAACATTTACAAATGGTGGCAGACTATTGTAATAAATTGTAAAAGGTTTCCATTTTTAGAAATTATATTCTTTGTGAAGATACAAAATGTAGCAAAGTCAAATACCAAACATGGCAGTGAAGCTAAGAACTTTAAAGTCAAAATTAATGTTAAAGTATTTTCAACCATCTTTAGTTATCCCAATTTTATATTAATACTGGAATATTTAAGCCAACTTAGGCACTGAATATTAACTAGCTTTGGTGTCGGACCGAATAAGAAAACTTAGATTATGTAAATAATAAAAATTTCAGTATAAGTGTACATTACCAAACTTTATACATAACTAATTTGTGTAAATTAGTTATGTTCATCTTTTAGCATGTTCTCATTAAGGGATGTAACAATAAAAATGGATCTCATAGCAATTATTGTAAAAAGATTGCATAAGCATCAAATCCTATCGATTGGGGTCTCGGTTCAAGCTTGGTTCACACCCAAAAGGAGATTCACTTATGATTTCCAAGGAAGCAATTTCAACTTCGTGGATGGATAGTTTAGGGTGTTTTTGCAGTGTGGATAGAGAAAGTTGGATGTACTTGATATGCAACAATAATTGCCTCCTCTTACTGTAAAAAGGTATCCCCTCTATCCTGCACCGACGTATTTGAGGGGAATAAATACTTGTAGAAATTTGAATATAAGCCCACCCTATTTTCACCAAGTGATCCTGCTCCCTCACTAATGTAAAAAAAAAAAAAAATTGAATCCAAAAATTTTAAGGTCCACCACAGTCCCTTCATGCTTCTGGCACATCATATGACTTACATTTCGTTACGCTAGGAAATTAATTGGTTATAGAAATGTTATATTCACCAAGTTTTCTCTCGTCCGATGGACTGGTCGATTGGGGCTTGGGTTAGTCATCTTGTGATTCGACAATGCATTCGATATCCTAGTGTGTTGTTTTTCTTGAGTCCTCGGTCAAAATACGATTGTGTTGTGTCAGGGTGATCGTCATGCCTATCTCTTGGGCATTACATGATCCCTGATGAGGGGATCATGGAATTCCTTATTGGATAGAGGCAAATGATAACTTGACCAGAGTCATTGATTCCTATTGTGGGTGTTGTTGATAGTTGTAAGTTTGTTGTTGGCGGTTGGGGTGTAACTCCTACTTGCATTTGGTTTGCGCACCATAGAGGTTCTAGTTACGGGTCGTCAAGGTCATGGGGTCGAGATTGTGGTTGTTGTTCTTAGCTCGCAGGCGTTGTCTTGTTGTGTGTGTCGGGTGGGTAGTTCATTTCCTTCTTTATTTATGCATGTTTCACCCAGTTGCTCTGGTGGTAGGGCGTGGAGTCGTATTTTTCTGTCGCCTAATATGCAAACTTGTGTTCATCGTCAGGTTGTGTAGTTCAACTGTTTGTCATTGTTGCCTTCCTGCAAAATAAAAAAAAATGCACTTTACGCTTCGCTTGGTGTCTTAAATATTGGGTTTGTCACACATGGTATCAAAGTGGGTGTTAAAACCCTAAATTTCACTTTACATGCATACCTGGCATCAGACCATCTTATTTGCTATTTTTTCCAAATCCATCATTGAATAGCTCCTCTAAAAAAACAATTTTTTGAAGATCTACACACCCTGCACAACTACTGCTCGCATACACACTCTTTCTGTAGCTCTACATCTCGTGTATGTACGCTAGTTGCACCATTACAGCCCGCGTATACTCACAAAATTTGAAAAAAAATAAAATTGCAAGGGGATATGGGCTTTGGGGTAGTTTCCTAACCAATTGACCACCCATAATCAATCACCCAACTGAATAACTATATTTTTGGCATATAAAAAAATATTTTGGGGTCCCATTTCTACAAGAAGCATGAGACAAAAGAAACTCTACCCATTTCAGTATTCCCCCTTGCCTCAATTACTTTCCACCACAGTGTGAGTTTGAGCCAAAATTCCTTCTTACAACCCTTTTTCCTCCATTTCAAACCCTTGCCATTTCCCTAGAGAGAACTAAAGAGGAGAAATATACATGGAAGAAGTTGGAGCTTGCTGAAGAGGAACCCAGGACCAAGTTCGAGGAGTTGTTTACGACCTCATATTGTAAGTAACTCTATGAGATTAATATAAAGAAATACTTTTTCCATCCCGCCAAATGATATCTTCAATATTTATGATTTATTTATATTTTTTTATGATATCTAACCACTAATCATATATAGAATGCATGCTCGTATTTTCTTGTTTGTGTTTTGGTGAATGCAATTTGGGCTTGGGAGGAGATCTACAGTTGACAAACAACGTAGCACAAAGGGATCGACACTGGACATGGGGTTTAAGGTAATCCTATCGGATCCCTATACTTAGTATTTTATGTATGATTGTGAGGTATTGTCGGGGTAGATGTTAAAAGTAAGAGACTTTAGATGGTTAGCTCTATCTGCACTTTAGAACCCTAGTGTAGTCCGTAGGGGGTTTTCCCACTATAGAAGAATTGGTGACCATACTAGGGAGACCTATAGGGTTTTTAGGGGATATTTTAAGGTGCTTTAATTAGTTTAACTGCCTTTTTTGAGTTTATGTAAGTGTTTGAGTCTTTAAGGGATTCTGGTCTTCCATACCAGTACTCCCTACCTTATCAGCTTGATTGTTGTTTTCATTTTTTTAGAAATTTATAGAGGTGTACATGGCCTATAGTCGGTCTACGCATGTACATACATTCCCTACCTTTTGACAACCCACATACATATGCAGGCTGTTGAAGTGTTAGTAGCATGCCTGTGTTAAGAATTTGTTTTTTAAGTAGAGGCAATCAACCTCTTCCCTGTCATAAGTCATACCTCTTAGGGGTTTTCTTGATCTAGTCCTGGTCTTTGTTGTAGCAGTCGATATCTTAGGTCTGACCTCAGTTTAACTTTTATTTATCAAATATTTCTTGTGTTGTCTTTATTAGGGTTTTTAGATGAGTTTGTGAGTCAGTTCTGATTTTCCTTTTCTCTATTGTCAATGACTCCCTGCAATCTGTGGTGGGGCCATAAGTCATTTCTTGGTCTTTTCTTGTCTTCATTTTTCCCTTTTTTTTCTTTAGAAGAAAAGAAAAGAATTCATTTTCAAAGTTTCTTGTTTTGAAACATAAAATAAAGAAATAAAAAAAAATATTTCTTTGTTTGGTAAAAGTAGTTTAGTTTAGTTTCTTTATTTGTCAATGAAAAAAAAAAATTCTTAAGTTATTTATTGAATACTTAGGAAATTAAGTAGCTCGTAGTCAAGCGAAATCTTATTTTAGGTTTTTCTTTTCAAAGATCTGAGAAAAGTAGTTATGAAAAAGTTTGGTTAAAGAATGTTCAATTTGATAATCTTTATTTATTGAAAAAAGAAGTAATTTTGTTTCCAAATTTTGTTCTTCTCTTTCGTCTCTTAAAAAACACCATCAGTTTCATTTTCGTTCTCTTTGAATTAAGAAAAACCACTTAAAATTAGTGTTAATTAAAATTTACCAGACTTTTCACGTTTGTAGGGTCCATCAACTAGATTAGGCTAAAGCCCTAATTTAGGATGGAGAGGAAACTCTTCAGGGATATAAAACAAAACATAAGAGTATGTGCTAGGGAGTGTAGAATTCCAGTGACGTGGAAACTATCCGAGAACCCCCTCTAACACAGGGGCTAAACACGAGGTCACGTGTGGAAAGGTAGCGGAGATAACCCCTCCAAAGTCAGACCAATCGTAGTGGAGGAACGCATATAGAGGGATTATCTTGGGATTCTGTTGATCTCATCTGCCATGGAGATTCGTAGGTATCGAATCCATTTGAGCTCCTCAGTCATCTTCCAAAACAATTTCTTTCGATACCCTTGATAGGTTTTGGGCTTGATACCCTGCTCATTGTAGTTTTCCCAATTGTCGATTGTACCCGCATGGTAGTTGTTCGCGAACTGGAAACCTAGTTTCCTATATATCAGGAACTTACATAGGTGACTGCAAGGGTATACAACAGTACCTAGGATAGACATAGGACCAATCTTTGCAGAGTATACCTGGAGGGTTCTTCCATATTTGAGTTGCACTTGCATCGATAAGTTGCTCTAGTGTTGGTTGGTGTAACTATTCTTCCAACTAGTTGTAGTGGTTTTCTTGCTATATCTCACAGGAACTTTTTCTAGTGTGTGTTTGATCTTCAACGTTAGAAAAACCTTAGTGTGTCATTGATCTTCTCACACAATGGAATATCAAGAGCTTCGTTGGCCGCGAAGGATTTTTGGCCTACCGCCAATTGAAGTGGAGCCACCACCGTCGCCGCTAAGGCGAAGAATTGACTAGAAAGGGTCATTTGAGGCGACCAGGAAACATGAAACTGTACCCGTGCCATCCCTAAGAGGAGAACTTGTGAATCCATAGGAACTGACTATTCCTGACCTTGGAGAGAAATCTCTCGGTCTGTATAACTCTTTGATCCCTCACTTGTCAGTGCCACTCTTGATACAACTTTCCCACCCAAGAGTAATGCATCATGAGAACCAAATAGTCCTGCAAGCAGCAATGAAAACAAATGTTGCTACTTCCTCAGGGAGTCCTCATACTCCCTCTACGACTATCACAAGAGGGGGAGTTCCACCTCCTAACTCACTTTTGTAGGTCCGGGCCACCATGGTCTTGACCGATTTTACCTCGGGAAATGGTCTGATTTTTTCCATGGCGGTGATCATTGCATCGCTTACACAAAGTGTGACAGGCCCTCCATTCTCATACGAGATAACCAACTTTAGTACGAACTCGGTCCTGTCCTACTCCACCCTTCAAACCATGGGCCTTGGGGAAGGGATGTCTAATTCTCCCTTGCAAGGGTCTATGGGGGGGACCTCAACCCCCTATAATGATTTACCTTACGACGAGGGTCATATAGCTCTGTCATCTCCCTCACTCGGCGATGTTTCTTAGCAACCCGTCTAGATGACCATAAACTGCAACCAGGTAATCAAGGACATTCTTCCAATTCCATGCTGATGGGATCTCTGTTATTCTCTTTGTTCAATGCATTTGGTAACAATGCATTCTTGTCAGACGTTGTCTCAACCTGGGGAAGCCCCGGTTATGGACAACAAAATCCTATGTAGGGTACTATTCTTTCATAGGGAGAAAACACAAGAGTTCCCTCCTCACAAGGACCTTGGAATCCGTGGCAGGGATCAGTTCCTTTGTCAGGGATGCCAACCGAGGGAAACCCCTTCCATAACCAATGGAACCCCAGGCAGGGCTTAGAATATATTCCCATCAGATCGGTAGGGGGAAACCCTTTCCAAAATCCTTGGAATACAACACAAGCCCAACCCTCGACATCCTACTACAGGAGTTAGATGATAAGGTCTCAACAAGTGTAGAATCCATACGCTGGTCACGGCCATGGTTTTTCCCAGAACCCTGGCCAGCAACCTAAATTTTCCTGGAAACCTGGTGCCAACCAAAATATAAGCTCCTTTTTCCCTGGTTATAACCAACAACCCAAACTTTCGTTTTTGGCAAATTTTCATTTGTCAGACTTGTCAAGGTTACTAAACGACCCCATATGTCATGATCAGTGTTGGTCTCCTATGTCGACCAAGTTGCCTTTAGACATTACAAATTTCAAAGCTAAGCCTAATGAAGATCCAAACGATCATGGGACTACCTTCCATCTATGGTGCTCGTCCAACTCATTGAGAGGCGACTTCGTACAGTTTCATTTTTTTCAACGCGCTCTCATAGCGAGTGTTGCGAAAGGGTACATTGAGCTCGACCACTCAAGATACTCTACGTTTGGAGAAATGGCAATGGTTTTCTTAAACCATTTTAAATAACCTTTGATATATGACGTCGACACAAAATTATTGCCCAACTTTGAGTAGACAAAGGCATACCATATCTCTAATCACATCCGAGAATGGAGACGCTGAAAGAGCTTGATAAAATTTCCAGTTCCACCATCATTTTTTCTAGAGTGGTTCCTCAATTCTTTGGTCCCATAGTTATCCAAAGGCATAACAATGTCGAGGGTATTTTCAGAAGAAGAAGCAATAATGAGAGCTTAACAACTAGAGTTGATTTACTCTCAATATGGTTTACTTTATGAAATTTTTCCAGATGCACCATGGTCGATACTTGACAAGACTAGACAGAGGTCTAGACCACATGTCGATGGTATTGTTGGTTTAGTGCAAATGAATCCCATTGATTAGCTTTCAAATCAATTGCAACAATTTTCAATATAGCAGACAATGGCCATCTAGACCACTGGTTTGGCTGCTCCCCCTACCCAAACATTGGATGTACACAGTGTGCAATCGACAAACCCAAAGGCCACCCAAGAGCTTGACGGAAAGAAGAAACAACAAAAGAAGGGTAAGGGGGATAAGAAACCCACTAATAATGTTGGCGGGGGAAACATAGAAAAGAATAAGTCAAAGTATCTATGTAACCTTTGCATGGAGGGCCATCTGACTCACCTGTTCCCTTGGCTTGCGGAGACCCAAAATTTATTGGCTCAGTAGCAACCTTCTGTGTTACTGAACCCATTTCCACATGGGAAAAATTTAACTCAAGACTCTTCGATCATGGATGGGGGCAGTCAGGGACCCTCTGCATCTTCGAGTAATCCTTCGTCTATGAATGTGTATACATTGAAAGGTCATGCCCACAATAACAACTAGGACACACGAATACGGTATGCCAAGCACCTATGAGAAAGGTAAATAAGTCGAAAACCCACCTTTTCCTCTCCAGATTGAGAATATGTTGGATGAAACAATGACACGCATCCCAAAAGGTGCGTTCAAGAAAGCTTCCCAAAATCCAAACGCAAGGGCCACCCAGAACTACTCTGTGGTGGAAGATTTGTCACAAACCCCTTGTGCAATGTCCGCTTTGGAGGTCCTCCAGAGCTGCCCTTCCCAGAGAAAGCCTCTATTAGCTGCCTTAGGATCTATTGAGACTTTTAATTCAGGAATGCTCATTCTTGATATGACCGACTTAAAACCTCGTCTCCCCTACCATGTGGTGTTTCCGATAGTAGTGGCTTACACCAAAAAAAAATTTACTCGGAACGTTTTTCGCATGGTGGTTGATGAGGGAACTTCGACATGCATGATGTTGTTGTCTTGTTGGAAGGCCATTAGAAAACCCATTTTGTCTCTTTCACCTAATCTTCTTACTTATTTCGACGGTCATTCATTCCGACCACATGGAATCATTCCTTCTTTCACTGTGCAGCTAGGAGGAAAGACCGTGTGAGTTGAGGTTCAAGTGGTCGACGCACCTTTCGATTACAATATCTTGTTAGGAAGGAGTTGGACCTATTCTATGCATTCAGTGGTCATGACATTGTTTTGGATCTTGTTGTTTCCACACGAGGGCCAGATCATGTCCATTGATCAGTTTTCCTTCTCTCGTCCGAGCCCTTCATGGGGGGCATCCACGGTCCCGATGATTGATAAACCTCAACCTGACATTGTCAATGTAGGGGTTGGTTTGAGCCCACCTTTGATGGGTACTTTCGATGTCAAGTACATATTGGTTGTCCCCGACCAACCTAGGGCCAAAATGTTTGAAGTCTCATCGTTTCACACGAATTACTTTAACGATCTATGGAATCTTCCTTCCCCATCAACCACGATGGAAGGGACACAGCACCATGGCATGGCCATGCCCTTGTCCATGGCAGAAGTTTCATACTCTATAGTCCAGACAGCTTCCGTCGAACCTGATCCGAATCCCACATAGTAGTTAGATCTGATTCTCGAGCCTATTTGGGCTCAAGGTTCACTTGATGATACTGATTCTTTAGACTTATTCTTGCCCTCAGATGAGGAAATTATTGAGGAAATGACTGGCCTAGATAGACCCTGAGATGATATCCATCACAGATCTTATTTTCTCCCAGAGTTAAGAAGAATTGAAGCAGGTGAATTCACGTTGACTATGACTGGATATAGGTCTTTTCCTATCAATCCTTTGGCTACGCACGTAGTTTACACTGAAGGTAATATGGTAACCATATCTAAAATCATACCTATTGATATCTCCAGAACCCCTAGTGTCATGGAGAATGTCTTCGTTGGAGCGGAATGCTCCCCCAAAGAGATTTGAATCTACATGGGTTTATTTAAATAATTCCCCAACGTTTTTTCCTAGTCTTATGTAGAAATTCTAGGAATTGATCCAAGAATCGTAGAACACGAAATCATGACTTATCATGATTCTAATTCGATCCAACAAAAGCTTCGTCCAGTTAATCCTAAGAAAGAAACAAATATTAAGGCTAAAGTAAAGAAGTACTCAAATATGGTTTCATCTACCCCATCCAATTGACTCAATGGGTGTCAAATCCCATTCCAGTCAACAAAAAATAGGGTATGATTTGCGTATGTACAAACTTCCATGATTTGAATAAGGCTTGTCCAAAGGATAATTTCCCCATGCCATTTATTGACCAGATAGTCAATGCATGCGTAGGCTATGAGGTATTTTCTTTCATGGATGGTTTTTCGGGATACAATCAGATACAGATCAAACCCGAAGACCAACACAAAACCTCTTTCATTTGTCCGTGGGGTACATTCGCTTATCGAAAGATGCCTTATGGTCTGAAAAATGCTGAAGATACTTTTTAGCGGGCCATGTCATTTTATTTCCACGATCTCAAACACATAGTAGAGGCTTATCTTAATGATTTAGCATCACGATCTTGTAAGAGAGTTGATCATCCCACACACCTACGACTTATCTTTGAGAGATGTCGCTACTACCAGATTTGCTTGAATCCAAAAAAATGTAGTTTTTGCGTGATGTCGGGTCATCTGCTAGGCTTCATAGTTTCAATAACAGGGATCATGATCGATCCTCTAAAGGTTGAGGTGATAGTTCAGTTGGCTCCCCCATGCACATTCCCTCAGCTTCAAAGTTTACAGGGAAAAGCGAACATTTTACGGCATTTCATTGCAAACTATACCGATATCAAAAAGGGTTTCATGTGTTTATTGAAGAAAGAAATTTCTTTTCATTGGGACAAAGCTTCTCAACCCTCTTTTGAAGCGTTGAAATGTGCCCTCACGTCTGCTTCTCTACTTCAGCCACCCAATTGTAATAAATATTTATTATTGTAATTGGCCGCTATGGAGTTGACCATCAGTATCGTATTGGTTCAGGAGGATGATTTTCTCAAATAATACATGATTTATTACCTGAGCCGAGGACTGGTTGGACTAGAACTCAATTATTCCCACGTTGGAAAACTTGCATTGGCAGCAGTTCATGTTGTCCAACGGTTCCGTCATTATATATTGTTTCTCAAGACCACCGTCATTGTCGTTGTGCATCCATTTCAATACATGTTGACATGACATGTAATCGGTGGAAAGATCAGTAAATGGATAGTTATCCTCCAGGAATTTAACTTGGATTTTTTTTCGGTGAAATACAAAAATTCATTGTTCTTTGAGGAAATCATCTCGGAACTTTCAGTCGATTCAGGTGATATTATACTTAAAGAGTCGCCTATTAAAGGAGATATGTTTTTTATCACATATTTGGACCCCTGGTATGGCGATATACTAGTCTATCTCTAGAATTTGAAAAGCCCCGCCTCTTCTTTTCATGATGAGCGTCGATGTATACACCATCAGGAAAAAAACTATCTTATACTCGAGGACACTTTGTGTCGTCGAGGTGTATATTTTATCCTTCGTCGGTGTCTCACTCATGAAGAAGCGGAAATAATGCTTAATGATTGCCACACTAGAGCATGTGGTGTTCAATTTTCTAGGTTGGAAACAACCCATAAGATTATACGAGCTAGTTATTTTTGGCCGACATTAATCAAATATTGTGTTGAATCGGTCAAGAAGTGCCACCCGTGTCAGATCTTCTTTTGGAGGATGAGGGAACACCCCACTCCCATGTTTCCCGTCATCACAGTTGGTCCCTTCACCAAGTGGCAGATTGATTACACTACATGCAACCCCCCTTCATCAAGGGGGCACCATTATATCACCATAGCAGTAGACTACTTCACGAAGTGGGTGGAGGCTATGCCAATTTTCAAAGATGATGGCGAGACAACAACTCTCTTTTTGTTTAACCAGATTATAGCAAGGTTCGATGTCCTGAGAGAGATTGTCATTGACCATAACAGTCACTTTCAGAATAAAATGATGTCTGAGTTAACGTCAAATCTTGGTTTGAGGAAAGAACATTCGTCACCCTACTACCCACAAGTGAATGGTCAAGTGGAAGCTATGAATAAGTCCCTTAAGAATATTCTATAATGAATGATCAATTTGGCAGAGTCAAATTGGCATTTGATGTTGTAATCAACATTATGGGCCTACCGAAGGTCTATTAAGACTGTAAATGGTTTCTCACCTTTTCAACTCATTTACAAGATAGAAGCAATATTGCCTATAAAGTGTTAGATCTCATCTCTAAAGTTGGCAGTATAGTTATTTCCAGACACTTCACTGCTTGAAGAGCATTTATCATATCTCTAGAAGCTCGATGAGCAGTGTTGGGATGCAGCCTTAGTCAATGAGGCTCACAAACAAAAATTCAAGTGTCAATATGATCGGTTCATTCGTCCTCAAATTTTCTCCGAAGGTGACCTTGTCCTGGTCTATGACCAAGATAAGGATCCCCTGAGGGAAGGTAGGTTCAAACCCATGTGGTTCAGACCTTTCATCATGAAGGAGGTTCTAAATAAGGGTGCTTATTGTTTCGTGTACCTTGAGGGAAATGCTTTGGCAGAGCTTAGAAATGGGATCTACCTCAAGAAGTATTACGCGTAGGTGGGTTGCCTTGGATGACTTCTTATACATATGTATAGTTTTTCTACACTTATTTTTTGTATTTTTGTTTTATGGACGTGTCGTTTCTGATGTCATCTTTTTCACTGTGGAAGATATCAAGTGAATTGGAGGTGTTCATTGGGTTTGCATAAAACGCTAGCTGACACACTCGGAGGCTTTCTTCCACAGCTTGGGTGATTTTCACACCTTAGGAGGTATCTATTTAGGTCATACCACAAACAATGTTGTCGAATACATCGCAATATTATAGTTTCTTTGTGACGCTTTGTTGTATGATATCTCTTACCTCCGGGTCTACTTAGACACTCAATTGGTTGTGTCCCAGTTAAATGGGGTTTGCCGCATTTACGATCCTACTCTAAACCGACGGTTCCTTAGGGTATGTCTCTTAGAATGAAGTTTTGATTACATTACATATATCCATGTTCCTAGGACATTGAATCAAATCACAGATACTCTAGCTAATCATGTATTAGAATGGCATATATACATTTGTAAAATAAATGTAATCCATAAGGCGTAAAAAGATGTAAATATGCATATATATATCGAAAATATCAAAGTACATAGGTGAGCGCAAGCACCTCAAAAATATATGTCCAATAAGAATCACAGGGTTTATGCCCTCAAAAATATACAAAAGGTTCCCTCGGCATGTAAGTAGTCCATCCTAGCTAAGGGTGAGGCTTGTTGGCCTTGTCGTAGTGAACAACGACATTTGACAAATGCTGGAAGAGTTGGACCAGGTCTGTGGTACCACAAATACGTGAGGTTGCATCGACGGTGGGAGATCCTTGATCTCTACCATAGGGACTGTAGGAGTGAGCGCGGTGAGGTTCCGCTCCACCCATCCCAATACTCTCTCAGCCTCTTCCGCTGAAGGTGCCCCTATTGTTGTTGCTGGTTCGGCGGCTGTGGCTAGTCCTGCCTTTGGTCGAGGATGCCACCTAGTACTCAAGAAGTCTGTTGGATGCACTGGTCCCACATCTGTACATAATAGATACATAGTTGTCAGATACTCTGGTATACATAAAAATGATATATATAAAAAGAAATAAAAATTAAATAACTTTAAAAAACAAACGTACCTATCTCTCGTCAATCACCTCCGGGAGGTACAAGCATGTCTGGATCCATGGAAAAGTTGATCCCAACATAGGGGTAGTGCTCTATTGTCAGAATTTTCCATGCCCACCAGTAAAAAAACATATCATCGAAGGCCTCTATGGTCCTTTTGTCCCCCTTTCATGGAAGCAATGTTGCCCATCTACATAATGATGGGAGGGAGGCCTCATGCCCTCGCATTGTCTCATGTGGACTAAGAATGGGTACCCTCTCAAATAAGAAAGAGAACATAATGGTCCCGAACCTGAAGTTTTTGTTTTCTCACCTGCAACACTCGGTGAGTTGTCTCTTCATGCAGTCTAGCATGGTTGTACTCCAATAAAAAATACATGCATTTAAGCACTGCACTGCACAATGCATGTGCGCCCAAGAGGCATGATGTAAAGTTGCGGATCCAGTAATCCACCCAATGAGTAGAACTATCACTTTCAGTGATAGATTGTTGATCTTGTTTATCGGCACCTGAGAACCTACTTTCTCAGTACCAACCTCGCAATGGATTCCAATCAACTCTTCAATGTTGTGAGGCCCAGGGGAGAAAATACATAAGTTGATTGGATCACCTCTCCTCGAGAGACCAGTCAGGAATTAAATTTCTTCATTCGTTGGATTCAACAACTACCCCTCGATCATAAATGCCTCAGTGTCAGAATGCCAGTAATCTACCAAGGCGTTCAACAGCCTGGGTTGTGCCCTCATAAATGGACACCAAAATAACTTCCAGAAACAACATTGTCTCAATGCGGCCATAGTTGCAGGGTCATCATCAACCAAAATATACGCATCCTCATGCTCCCTCTCTCTCCAGTGGACATACATCCTACAAAATGACAACTTCATGGAGGTTTAAATCTTGCATCTTTTAAATTTTCCACATCTTTGAGGGTGTATGCAGGCTGTATTGGACACAGTTGCATATGCATGCAGGCAGAATGTTTTTTGCCTGTGGACATATACTGGCTATCCTATGACAACCCGTGTACACATAGGTACAACCTTTTTTATAGGTGTGCGCCCTCCCAAAAACTAAAATAAAAGAAAAAGAAATGTATGGAAATGCAAGAGGAGCTAGTTTGTACTTATTTGGTCCAAGCGGAAGTTCGTTTCATCCTCTAAAGCTCTCGAAATCAACTCTTTTAGCAAAGGGATGTTTTTTACTTTTTTGGTCAATTCTCAATTTATAATGGAGATAATGAGCTACTCGCTTCTATTTATAGACTTTTTGGCCCCTTTTTGTCATTTTTTGGCCCCTTTTGTCATTTTTTCTAGCTTGAAAATCATTTAGCATGGTTCTTGAGTTTCTTACGAGATGTTACGATACACTTCACCTTTTGTCTTAGAAAACATTTTGAGAGTTGGGTCATTTTTAAAGGTCATTTGGTGAAAAGTCAGTTTTTCAACTTTTTTCTTCTAAGTTAGGATTTCATCTCCACTTTCTGCATCTCGCTCTCTTTTTTGCTTTGCCATAGGATCAATCCCATCGAGTGGTGACACAGAACCATCATTACTGGTTTAGAAGTGTCATACTTTAGTGGTAGAGCTTGCCTCTACATGAATTCCCTAGTTAGATCCTCATTGTTTTTGGCATCCATGTTGTTGTTAATGACCTTAGGCTCGAGAGTCTTTGTTATTCTTGTCCTGATTACAAGTTTGAGCCTCATTTTCATGATTCATCATCACTCTTGACCTCACCCTTGGGACTTTCAAACAATGATGAGTCTTCTTTAAGCCCTTTTCAGATTCTTTAAACGTGAAAATATATCCGAGAGATCTTGTTTCCCTTCACTCTTGCCAAACTAAAACTTGAAGGCATGTCTATCCGATGGTAGTTTGCCCATTTTTCAGTCTGGACGATCAATCGTATGAACAAAGGTATACTCTAGGAACATTGGTTCGCTAGAAGAGTATTCTCAGGTATAATTTTAACCCTTTCTCGGGCCTAAGGGACTAAATTTACGAAAAAGGAACCCCCACGGAGTCCATAGTTAAGCTCTTTTCAGAGTCCGTAAAATTGAAAATATGGCCAAGTGACCTTGTTTCTTCACACTCATTAAATTGGTCTAGAAGAACATCCCTTAAGGATTCCATAGTTAAGCTCTTTTCAGACTTCATGAAAGTGAAAAGATCGTTGAGTGACCTTGTTTCTTAACACTCATTAATTGGTTCATAAAAAACATCTACTGGCATGAGTTTAACCCTTTTTTCGGCCTGTAGATTAAGGGGGGAAAAGGTACACCTGGGGAGATTCGTCTCACCGGGAGAGTTCTCCTCAATAAATTTTACTTTATCAAGCTAGGGAGACTAAATCTAGAAAAAGGAAGTGAGTCCATAGTTAAGCTCTTTTTAGACTCCTTAAAATTGAAAAGATTGTCGAGTGACCTTGTCTTTGTCACATTCATTAAAATGGTTTTGAATCGATGTATTTTCGGTGCTAGTTTACCCCTTTTTTGAACCGACTAGACTACCTTCAAAAAAGGTACCCAAGTGGAGTCTTCTTTTACGCTTTTTCAAACTCTCTAAAAATAAAAAATCGTCGATCTTCCCTTCTCTGGGCTCTTTAAAATTACATGGAAGGACTTTATCATTGTGTCTTATTAATCACATTTTCATCCATGCATTTTTGGCCTAATGACGGCTCCATGTTGCTTTCAACTAAACCATCTAGGGCATGCCTTATAATGAAAGACTTGTAGCACTTTGCCTTTGAGTCTTGACACCTTGACCCATGGAGGAATTTTACTGAGTGTCCTTTTCCTGCATATGTCTCCTTGCTCTGAGCATCAATGTGTTCCTTGCTCTTGGAACTAGTATTTTTGTGACACTTGTTCCTCCTTTCTAGCATAACATTCTTTTATTCTTTTTCAAGATTTTCAAAATTATCGAAAAAGACAAAAAAATCAAATATACTCCAAAAAGAGGAAGGGAAAAGTATTTTCTTTTGTTGGAAACACAATGAGTCGATCATGGACAAAGAACATCCTTCTGTTTGTTCGTTAAGCTCTGGGATTTAATATGACCTTAGGAAGTTGTTCTTGCTACATAGATTTGTGTCCTCCTTCATTTGGTTATTCTTCCAAACATATGGAGAGTTTTTGTTGCCTCTAGCATCATAAACTTATGTCAATGCCATGCTACCTAAGTCTCATCATTTGTCGTGCTATTGTCCAAGGGAATTTTTACCCAGCTTGATTCTTCCCTTCTATAGTTTGTCTCTTTTCCTCATGCATGACCATCCCGAAATTTCAATCAAGTCCTCATTGAAATCAATGAAGTTCTCTTCCTGATCACTAAGATCCTTTTGTCTGTTCCTGACGATCCATCGAAGACCTCTGGGTAGTAAATCCGTACACCCATATTACACTCCTACCCAAGTTTTGAAGATCTCTATGTTGTTGCTCAAGCTCTAAAGACCTCATCTCTAGCCATCAGGCGTCATTGGCTTCTTGAAGATGGATACTATACATGTATATCTTTTGATTTTGAGATGTAGATATGCTATGTATTTCTCATGGATACACTTTGTATAGTTATATGACATGGATATGCAGTGTATTTGATTGACATCCATAATTTTATTTCATCCCGAGCATGGGTATGCCTGCCTCAATGAGACAATTATTATTTTTCAGATGGCACCTCCTAAACTCTAGTCCCTGGGCTCACTCACTTTGTACGTTGGTGAATATTTGTAATGTATTTCGGCCATTAGATTCTCTTCCAACCTCACACATTAGGGCGCATCTGTTATAACCCTAAATTTCAATTTACATGCATACCTGGCATCAAGCCATCTTACTTGTTATTTTTACCAAAGCCATCACTGAATAGCTCTTCTAAAAAACCACATTTTTGAAGATGTACGTGCCCTGCACCACTAATTCCCACGTACAAATGCTTTATGCACCTCTACAAGTCACATACGTATGCTACCTGAACAATTACAGCCTGCATATACTCACAAAAATTGCAAAAATTAAGAAGTTGCAAGGGGATACAGGATTTTGGGTAGTTTCCTAACCAATTGACCACCCATAGTCGATCACCTAACCGAATAACTATATTTTTGGCATATAAAATAAGGTGTTGGGGTCCCATTCCTACAATAAGCATGAGAGAAAATATACTTTTCCCATTTTAGTATTCCCCCTTGCCCCGATTACTTTCCAACACATTGTGAGTTTGAGCTAGAATTCCTTATTCCAGCCCTTTTTCCCCATTGAAAACCCTTGCCATTTCCCTAGAGAGAACTGAAGAGGAGAAAGATACGTGGAAGCAGTTGGATCTTGGTGAAGAGGATCCTAGGACCGAGTTCAAGGAGTAGTTTTTGGTATCATATTGTAAGTAACTCTATGAGATTAATATAAAGAAATAATTTTTCCGTCCTGCCAAATGATATCTTCAATCTTTATGATTTATTTATATTTTATTATGATATCTAACCACTAATCGATATATAGAATGCATGCTCGTAGTTTATTGTTTGTATTTTAGTGAATGCAGGTTGGCCTTGGGAGGATATCTACAGTTGGGAAACAACGAAGAATAAAGGGATCGACACCAGATGCGGGGTTTAAGGTAAGCCTACCAGATCCTTATACTTAGTATTTTATGTATGATTGTGGGGTACTTTCAGGGTAGCTGTTAAAATTAGGAGACTTTGGACGGTTAGATCTGCTTGCACTTTAGAAACCTAGTGTAGTCCGTAGGGGTTTTTCCCACTATAGCGGTAGGTTCAACCGTGCAACTGTGGATCGATAGGCTTTCCACTGCAGTAAACCTGTGAGTTTTAACCCTTGTGTTATTAAAAAAAAAAAACATTAATGTGTCCATGCGGTGACCACATTTAGAGGACACCACAGAGGTTCACAGTGTGGTGTTGTGGAAGGAGGTGCGACACCTCCAGAAGTTCCTGTACCCTCAGAGTTGAACCCCCAAAGGGAAGAATAAGTCCTTGGGATGGATTCAATTGTTGTAAGGGATACTAATGGTCTGACAAGGACCTTATATGGAATGTCAAAGGTCCTTGATCCACCATATGTAATGAGATGAGGCCAGGGCGCCTGTACCCCCGAGGGTCCACAGCGCGCTCTAGCCAATACCATTAGCATCCACCGAGAACTGAAGAGAGTTAAGTTCGCGAGTCCATGAGTTTCACAGATGGTTGTGTCATCGAGGCGCTATTATAGAGAAAGGCGTGGTGTTTCACACTTCACAATTATGACCTCCATCTTCAAGATCCTGATGCTGGTATTTCAATGGAAGGGGAGTGCTATTCTATGGCAGAAGATGTTGCTATCAAATTGAACATGGTTGTCGACAACGTGTCATGGTAAATGTTCAAGAAATATTTATGAGAGAGGTACCTAACAGAGGAATTTATTGAGCGTCAACTCAACAAGTTCAATGCCTTGCGATAGGGCGGTCACATGGTGCTCGAGTACGAGGCCCGTTTTGGAGCTGCTCCAGTATGCTTCACATCAATTTACCAAGAAACTTAGGGTCAAAAAGTTCGAGTTGGGCCTTATTGTTAGAATTCAATTTCTACTTCATGTACAAGGAATGTTGGTTCGAAGAAAGTTTGTTGGATTGTGGGGAGCCACATTACCAGCGTTACTGCCCAGAGGAAAGGGTTGGGTGCCTTGAAGCTTGAACAATTCTTGCCAAAAATTGCTTGTGAAAGTTGGGTTATGATCATAAACAATAGAGTGCAGCATGCCATCAAGCTTGAAGACCTGGTCCATGAAAATTTGAGCCACCATGGATGTAGTAAATGGGTGTTGAAGAGCGTAGAAATGAGCATACTTGGAAAGGCGATCCACAGCCACCATTATGAATGATTTATTTCCCGATTTGGGTAAGCCGGTAATAAAGTCCATATAGATATCCTTACAAACAACAGGTGGGATCGGAAGTGGTTTTAGTGTGCCCAGAGATTTGACTGTTTCTCCCTTGTTGCGTTGACACACCTCACATTCAGTGACAAAATTATGGATGTCCTATTTCATGCCATCCTAGAAAAAAGAACACTTGACCCTGTCATAGGTTTTGGTGAACCCAGAGTGCCCCACTATGGGTGTAGCGTGAAGCTCAGAAAGGACCGTGGATTTAAGTTTTGATTGTTTACTTAAATACAAACGACCTTTATATCTAAGCTCATCCTAGAGCCAAGAGTACCCTGGGGGAGCTAGAGCATTGGTCTGCAATTGTTGGATAAAATGTGAACTTTTGGGATCTTGTAGCCATTCCTGGCGAACAACATGGAGCCAATCTGGTACAATGAAGGAAAGATAAAAAAGAGATCCTTCGTCTTCATATTTTCTAGACAATGCATATGCCACCACATTGTCTTTTCCTTTCTTGTAAATGATCTCATAATCATATACAAAGAGTTTAGTCACCCATTTTTGTTTATCTGGGGAGGAAATGCATTGTTCTAGAAATTATTTGAGGCTTTTATGGTCTGTCTTAATTTCGAAATGTTGCCCCAAGAGTTAAGGGTGCCACAGATCAACGACATGCAGAATAGCCAACATTTCCTTTTCATAGATGGGTTTGCCCAGATTCTATTCAGATAGTTGCTTGTTGGTGAAGGCCAAAGGTCTACCCTCTTGCATAAGGACAATGTCGATTCCTTTCCCTGAGGCATCACATTCCAATACAAAGGTCTTTGTGAAATCAGGAAGGGCCAGAACCGGAGTGGTGCACATGGCCATATTCAAGGTTTGGAAAGCTTGAGCAATGGCTGGAGTCCAAGTGAAAGAGTTATTTTTTAGGAGAGCAATGAGAGGTGTTGCAATATTGCCATAATTCTTAACAAACTTGCGATAATACCCTGTTAATCCCAAAAATCCACACAATATTTTGAGAGTCTTTGGGTGCGGCCAGTCTTGCGTAGCTTCAATCTTTGTGGGATCCACCCTGACTCCATCCTTGCCAACTAGATGACCCAAGTATTCTACTTCTGAGGCACCAAAGGCACATTTAGACTATTTTAGGAAAATTTGTTGCTGGGAGAGTATATGGAGAACTCAATCCACATGGGTAAGATGTTCTATCAAGGTTTTGCTATAGATGAGGATATCATCATCAAAAACTAAGACAAAATGACAGAGAAAAGGATGGAAGACATGGTTCATGATGCTTTGGAAGGTGGAGGGGGCGTTACACAAGCTAAAGGTCATGACCAAAAACTCATAGTGGCCCTCATGAGTGTGAAAGGATTTATTTGGAATATCTGCCTCTTTCATATGTGTCTGGTGATAGCCCAAGTGAAGATCAAGTTTAGTAAAGAATTGGGCGCCACTCGATTCATCTAGGAGGTCATCAATGAAAGGAATTGGAAATTTGTCTTTAATGGTCAATTTGTTGAGAGCACAGAAGTCATGACACATTCTTCAAGAACCTTATTTCTTCATGACCATGATGACTGGATAAGAGTAAGGGCTCGTACTAGGACGGATAATGCCTGCATTAAGGAGTTCTTGGACCATTTTCTCAATTTCATTTTTTTGTGAAAAGGGGTGGCAATACAAACAAATATTGGGAGGCAGGCTTCCGGGTACAAGGGGGATGGAATGATCAGGAACACCACGGGAAGGGGGGAGTCCTTGGGGAGTGGAAAATACCATTTGATGTTTAGAAAGGAGGGCTTGGAGGTCTTGCAGAATCGGGGGTGTCTCTGTTACTTGTATGGCATGGACTTGGGCAATGACACCAAAATGACCTTTTTTGAGCATCTTTTCCATGCAATGGGAACTAATGACCTTAGGTGAACTAGTAGTGATTCTTTGAAATTTATATTGGTGGCCTTCTTGGTCGAATTGTATGGTTAAGTCCCTAAAATCCATGAGAATGGGGCCCAAATTCCTTAGCCAGTCTGCGCCCAACACAATGTTGCAACCACCCATGTGGATAGAAAACATATTCGATTTTAGGTGGTAGTCACCTATTTGGATATGCACATTTTCAAAATGCCCACCACATTTCATAGATCCACCATTGAAAATCATGATTTGGAAATTGTTGACGACATGGATGTAACAATGGATTTCTTGGGCAATGCGGCGATGAATAAAATTATGGGTGCTTCCACTATGAACTAGAATAATGACCTTTCGATGCTTGATGTAACCGATTAACTTGAGGTTTTGGGGGGTAGAGAATCTAGTGAGAGAATTGAGGGAAATGATCGGTTCCACTTCATGAGGGTTAGAGGTAGGAGTTATGTCAGTGATCTCCGATGACTCAGGCACTAGGGGAGTTTCCAAATCCTCTTCGGAAATATCCTCATAGATGGACATAAAAGGCTTTTGTTCGTTACATTTGTTTCCTGAGAAATATTTGTCATCACAATTATAACAAAGGCCTTTGAGTTGGCATTCATCCATTTCATACCTGGTCAATTTTTGGATCTTTAATGGGGAGGACGGAGTAGTGGGGTTTATGGGTTTAGGGAGAGGGATAGAGGAAGGTTTACGGTTTTGAGAGGAAACAACTTGTTGTGCTTCTTTATATTTTTTAGTATCCTCCACCCAACGCACAGGTCGATCCATGAGGACATGGGCCTGAATCTCCTCCTTGAGGCCACTCATAAAACACTCTTGAAAGAAAGAATCAGTCATGCCCTCTGTTCGAAAAGCCAGACATTCAAATGCGACTATGAATTCTACTACTGTTCAAGATTATTTCAATTTTTTCAAATGGCCCAAATGGTTGGTGTCAATGTCAAAGCATTCATAAATCTTAGTCACAAATTGGGTCCAAGCAATATACCCTTGACATGAAGTTTTTCTCCATTTCCACCATTTCCAGCATTCTTGATCTAGATGGAGAACACCATACCGGAGTTTGGCCAAGTAATCTATAATTTTGTATAAAGAGAAATAATGTTCCATTTGGGTGACCCAACCAGTGGGGTCCAAGCCATCAAATTTTGTCACATCCACCCACAAAAGGCATAGGTCGTGTTGAAAGTGATGGGGCTGAAAGGTATGATAATGGGAGAAATGTTCGCCTTCAGTATTTGGAGGTGCGTCATGGAAAGGGTTATTGGTAGGGATCTTCAGTTTGGTGTAGAGTGATGCAAAGACAGATTCAAGCTAGGTGTTCAGTTCTGGTTTGAATTCCTCCATAGAGGACTGCATGGATGTATTTATGGTTGTATTGATGGATGTATCCATGGAGGCAACTGTAGCACTGAGTTGTTTCACTTCTTTTTTGGTCTCGAGGAAACTATATTGCAAGGTGTTGAAGCGAGACTCTAGGTCTTGGCTATAGGTATGGGCCATGAGGATGGGTGAAATGAAAAGGGGTGGGCGGGGTCAAATTTTTTTTCCAAAGAATTATATGGATGAATTTGATAAGGGTGAAGAGATGAATCTAATGGAATAGGTCTCAAATAACGGTGAAAAAATTTCCATAGTTATACTCCGGTCTAAGGAATACTGCAGTGATGAAATCCCTAGATACTTAACCAGAAAGAAATGTGTATTTACTTGGCAACCCAAACACAGTTGCATGATAATAGATCCTATCTGTGTTAATTTGTTTATGTTACTATCCCCCAAGGGTTAGGTATTCAAAGGTTCTATAGACAAGGGTTTTCCCTATGCTATAGCTCTCTGATATACGTGCAGGGTCCAAAAGTAGTACTCGGCCCAATATCTCAGGGCACTAACTAAGGAGGATAGACCGTACCCTTATCTGTACTACCCAACTACCCAGGTACTAGAGAGTATCTTCCAAAGTGATATTCTTAGTGGTACTATAGCAGTCAGGCGGCCAATCGATTTATCTAAAGAGGGCTTCAGGAAATCTTGGTCGATCCATACATAGGTGTTGTCTGATGTGCTATCACTCGAAGGGGTACCAACAAGGTTTACAAGGGTGCCCAACAAATGGGCACTTAAAAACCACTTGTATTTCATGCATTTATGAATCCGTCAACCACAGGTTTATGCGTGTAACGACAGATCTCTATGGCTTAAAGACGGTGGAATACGTCTCTACCCTGAAAAATAATTCCCATAATTTCTACCAAAGAAAGTGCTCTGATACCACTTGTAATATACCAGATATAAAAAGTATGTAGAACAAAAATAAAACGCTAGAAATGGCAGAATAACAGTAATATAACCAGCATAATCTCCACAATAACACATAAATTATATAAGAACAACAACAGAAATAACACTTTGATTCAAAAAGCAATGTTCACAAGTCTCTTTGAGGGGGCAACCTCTATTCGAGCAGCGCTCTGTTACAATAATCTCCAAGCTAGGGTTCTCATACCCTCGACTCCTATTTATACTAAAAAGAAGCATCTAGAGGAAGATCCTTCTAGAAGCGAAAGCTTATATTAGGTTTTATTACATCCGCCTTATTCTATTTTATTGAAAGGCCTTATTAATATTGACCTTTATAAAATCCAAATATATTGCTCTACCTATGTGTGGGTTAGGACCCTAACATAAAATCTTGTTTAATTAAGTTTTTAAAATTTAATTCCTAAAAATTCCTCCCTATACAAGTGTCACCCATCCCCTTCATTCCTCCATAAATTAATTTTTTTAATTAATTAATTATCTTTATTTCCCTCACCCACCTAGAGTTACTCCTAGAATCACTCCTAGGTGTCCCCAAATTCTCTTACAGGTTTTAAAAACTTTCCCCACCATTAAATTCATATTTCAGTTTAAATTAGAAAGCTCTTAAATGGTAGATACTTTACTAAGTTTAACTTTCCGCTTTTTCCATTATTTTCCCCTTTTATGTTTACCTATTTTCCTAGTTTCCTAATATTTTATGTTTTCCCTCTTTCCCCTTTTTATTTAGAAATCAAAAAGGCAGGTGTGGAGATTAACCACTTTTTCCCTTTTCTCTTTTAATTATATATATTAAATGATCATAAAATAATAAAACAATTATTTCCCTTTTTAAATTTTAATCCAACAGATTTTTTTTGTTATGAATCAATTTAATTTCTTACTCCCTTCATGTTACAAGATTTAATGAAGAGTATAATTATTATTTATGTTGTTTTTATTTTTTTTTTATTATTTTTTTTTATAGATAGATAAAATTTTACCACTAGCATAGTTTAGACTTGGACCTTAAATTTTTGTACTGGGTGACATTTAATGAGGGAATTTGTTTTAAAAATTTCTTAACACGTTATTCATCCTAAGGCCATCTAGTTTCATTCCTCTATCATCAACAATGCGACGTGCCCTTCAGGATGCACTAGGTGCTCCAAGGGTGCCACTTGCCTTAATTTTTTTCCCTTGCACGACATGCCCTTCAGGACACACTACATGCTCTAAGGGTGCCACTCGTCTCTCTTCATTTTTCTCGTGCAACATTCCCTTTAGGATGCACCACATGCTCCAAGGGTGCCACTCGCCTCTTGACTAACTTGGTAGACATTAATAACCCATGGAGTCAATACTCTGTTAGGTGAACTTGTGGGAGACTAAGGGCCTCTAAGGAATAAGGCCCCTGCCTTATTGCGCACCCCTTAGAATCATCGTGAGCAACTTTCGCAGTCTTCTCTCATGGCATCGTGGGTCCTCTAGAACTATGTAAATGTTAACCTACAATTCCAGTCATGATGGGAGTGCTAGTAGAATGTGGTAGGGTTGTTCTCCACACGTCTCGCTCAACATCTCTGGTAGTCATGCGTGACCCCTCTACTCCACATGTGATTCTAGTCGGAAAGCTATCATCAGCCTGCATAATCAACAAATCATCTCAGGACATATCCATATCATATCATCTAATCATATGCACTAATATCACAGTAAAACAATCAAACCCCAATGGTACACTCCCTAAATCGATCCAGAGTCCAAGGGGTTCCATCAATGCCTCTGCATCCTCGAGGTCAAAATCCTGCACACTTAGTAAAACCGAGTCAATAGAACCTGTCTATGTCGATGAAGTAAAACAACATGTCATCAACCCATAAATCCTTATAATCAAAATCAAAATTTCCAATAGCATAATAATCTGCATCACTTGTGAGCAAGTGTCCTCAAAGAATAAGTTCACTCAGTGCACCAGAGTGGAATGTTACAATCACCCTGAATAGAGAAGACCTAGATTTAGAACTGGAGAAATAGTGGGCTACAACTTGGTGCTTACTAGAAAAAAATTGATACCGGTAAGGGGATATCACTAAGGGACTATTTAGTAGATAAGGGAATCCATTTTCCATAGGAAATACATTTGAGAAACCACCTGATAAACATGTAGAGACCCTGAGCTGAGTGGGAGGTGGGTAGATTTTTTTTTGTCAAAGGGGAAAGGAGAGTAACCTTTTTGGATGATCACGAGTTTGGAACTTGGATGATTCAATATTCCTTGATGGTATCGTGGCACGAAACATAGGTGGAATACTATAAGAAGGCACTCTATAGTAAGGCCTAAGGTTGGGAGGAAAGGAGTTCTCTCTGAGCCAGTTGGTGTTGGTAGAATTTTCTTATCAGATAAGTATCTAACTTAGCTTGTTAGAATTTGAACATGAAATATATGTGAATGTAAATGTATGGTACTATGTGAAATATAAATTCTTACACTGATTAGGCAAAACTCTTGAGAATTTGATTATGTCACCATGGCACTAGAATTTTGTATCTAATTGTAAAATTGAAAGAGTGTATACTTTTGTATTCCCAAAGACCTTGAGTTGTTAGAGTAAAGTTTTCAATATATGGAAAAAAATCACTCTTCTAGTGATGGGGTGACTTGTAACTAGGGAAATCCTTTGTGATGAAGGGAGGACCCTGAACCATGAGAAAAACTCCAATCTATCTCATAGAGCTTGTGAAATTCATAGAATCTCATGCATTCATGAGGACTAGAAGTTGATAATTTCCAAATAGTTTTTATATAACATAGGATACTTGGATGAATAATGATGAAACATGGAAAATGACTAATTCCCAATCCATGGGTTGGCTAGTTGATAAATCATAAAAATATTCGAGACGGTTTTCGACAACATTTTCCGAGGCTGAGTACAAACATCCAGTTGGTTTTCTACAACATTTTCCCATTCCTAAGTGGAAGTGGGAAGTTGCAATGATGGATTTCGTAACAAAGTTTCCTAGGACTACTAAGCAACATGATTCTATTATGGTGGTAGTGTAAAATCTTACTAAAGCTTCATATTTTGTTCCAGTAAAGTCAACGGACAAGGAAGTCGACATTGTTGAGATATACATGTGCAAATTTACAAAGTTGCATGGTGTTCCTAAAATAATTGTGTCTAATAGAGATTCCATGTTCGCTTCGAAATTTTGGAAAGGCCTATTCAAAGGCCTATTCCATTGTTCTTCTTTATTATATGATTTCGTTTATTGCATCCTTGTGTATTCATAATGTTATGCATGTTTCATTTCCTAAGAAATATGTACCTGAAGCTAATGATATTATTGAATGGAATGTGATTCAGGTGGAGTCAGAAGGCATATTTCAAGTGCGATCGATTTACATATTGGATCAGAAAATCAAGTTGTTCCAAAATCAATCCCTTGAGCTGGTAAAGGTCCAATGGACCTGGTACGGTCTCGAGGATGCAACCCGGGAGTGCGAAGATGATATGCGAGTTGAGTGTCCTAATATTTTTTAATATTTTTGAAATTTTGTATGTACATGTGTATAAGATGCACTAAGGACAATGCATAAATAAGTGGAAGGGGATTGTAATGTACATGATCTAGAAACCTTTGTAATTACACATATAGGCTAGTGATCCATTGGAGCCAAGTGTAAATGTAATGTATATTTAGGCTGGTGAGCCTTTGGTATTAAGTTTTGATGTTGCATACATCATAGTAGTGCATGAAGAAGTGTTACCAAATATAGGTTCTGCACATTTTATCTGTTGTGCATACCTGGGTAAACGCAAACATTTCACTATGTTGTGCGCACTTGGGCAAGTGAACAACAATTACTTGGAAGTGCACAGAGTTCACATATGTGTGTTTGTGTGTGTGTGTGTGTGTTCTAAAGCTGAAGAGCATGTGAGATTATGAGGCTGGTGAGATTGGTCATAGATAGGCTAGTGTGCTTATCCATGTAAATATAATCATGATTATTAATACAATAGTGTATCGCTACGTGCAGAAAAAATTAGAAAAAAGAAAAGATGGGAGTTAGACTCCACCAAAAAGGGGAAATGGGGGAATATTTTAATAATATTTCTAGAAAAGTGTAATGTGGATATGTTTTTATGCTAAGTTCCAGAGGGCAGGGAACGTGTCACCAAGAGACTTAAAGCTACATCTAAAGGTGACAAGTGTCAAGTGGAAGGCATGCAATATATATTGATGTCCTTAGTGTATTTTTGTCATTATGGAATTATTATGGATGTTTCAGGATCTCGTGAGAAGAAATGGGTCAGACTGTATGGAAAATCCAATTATTACCTTATCTACACAAAGAAGCTTGTAAGGAGTTGAAGGGATAAAATATGATTTTATTGTCGAAGAGATGGGTTGAAAGACCATGAGAAGTCTCTATCGGTGAGATATTTGTTGTTGAGAAGTGGTTGTCAGAACTAAGATCATACTCTCTAGGGGAGAGTATTGCTGAGAATTATTCTCTCGTGCGCTGAGCAATAGTCTCAGGGCTCAAAGACTTCCTATAAAACCTATTGTTGGTAACCTTAGTAAGGGAAGTGGGGCAGCCGAAGAAGTATTGAGCAGACAAGGGCCACACTTCTTTGGGTGTGACATGTGCATGGGGAATGAGGGACTGTGGGCTAGTTCCAGTAGCCTTCCCTAGGACTGAGCAATTTTTCTAAGAGTCAGACCTTATTGTGTCACTAGAAGTATTTTTCCTTGGTTGAGTTGAGCCCCAACTTGGGGATGACCTGTTGCTAAAATATTATAAGAAAAAACGTCTATGGTTGGGAGGAACATCCTAGTCAAGGTCGCAGTTGGTGAAATTCATAAAAGATAAGTTTTCTTTATGTGTTTGTCTTGTTTACTATGTGTTTATTTATCTATGTTTCACATGGGTTAATTCTTATATGTTGTTGCATATATGTTTTTTTTGTAATTCTTTTTAATGTTGCTTGTACATGTAAGTATGGTGCTTATAGCCTGTAATTGTAGTTGTGCATGGATCTGAAAAATGTGGATATTATTTCCTATTAAGTTAACCTTGTGACTTTGGTTAAGAGTAATCAAGGACATGATTAAATGGCTAGGTGCACAGTAAAGTAGTATGTGTGCATCAAGAGGCTGGAATTTGTGTGTGTGTTTAAGGAAATAGATTTCGCGCACAGTGAAATTAGAAGTGGCACATGATGCCTATATGGATGTGTTTGGTTATGATGTGTGATCGGTATGTTGGTGTGCACAGTTAGTAAGTTACTTATGCTTCCTAAGGGTGTATTGAAAAGAGGATGTTGTTCCCGTTGTTATAAGTTGTGTGGCACGACCTAAGATTGGGATGAGCATGTTACTTCAAGTGATAATTCACAGACTTGTGTTAGAGTAGACTTTGCATAGTGAAGGTCTATTGTAAATTGCTCAGTAGTATGTTGGGGATGTTATAGTTTTGTTGGCTAGGAGCTACATAAGTTGAGGTTGTGTGATGTGGCCCAGCCTACGCTGGCTGGGGACGTTACACTAATAATCTTATTTGGTTGCAAGAAAGTTGAGGAAATTGTAGGTAGAGTGGTCCTGGATATGGAAATGATGTAATCCCATAAGGAAGACTGATATCTATAGTTTGAAGAGCCAAACATAATGAGCATGAATCTCATGCATAAGAAATTTTATTTTTTAGTATAAACATACTTGAGAAATTAATAATTGGAAATTGTTATGATATGCTAACAATTTATATGGTTTCAAGAAAATTGAGAAAATTGCAGGGAGAATAGTCTTGGATATGGAAGGGATGTATTCCCATAAGGAAGACTAATATCTACAGCTACAAGAGACAAACAATTATGACTATTAAAAGTCATTTTTGGGAAATTATGTTTTTTTGTGTAAAACATATTTGAAATTTTACAATTTAAAATTTTATGATGATATATCATATTGTATATATGCATATGATGTAGATGGGATGATTTCCATGAGTTCTAGATTGCTAGTGGAAGTCTAGCAACAAGTTGGCATTCGACTGTGTAAGAACACCTTAGAAAATGATGGATCACCTGACGAATTGTATAAAAATGAAAGGGATGTCTAATCCTAGAGGGTGAGAACAACAACAAGAATCAAGTTGTCATGCTTGCACAAGAACTAGGTTTTCGGGCCTCAAGAGTGAACTCTAGTGTGAACTGCACTATCAAATAACCATGTTGTCAGGCCTGAATAGTGAACTCTAGTGTGAGTTGCACTATCAAAGAACCAGGTTGTTAGGCTTGAAGAGTGAACTCCTATATGAGTTGCACTTAAAAAACAAGGTTGTTGGTGGTTATTTTATTGGTATTTCTTCCTAGAAACTACTTTCCCTTGAGGTCCTAATAGTGATATTCCTAGTTACCTGTGACAAAGAGAACCTGATAAATTAATGGTGCGGCATGATAAACTAAGAACAATGAAGGGGACACATTCCTTGGGTCAATCCTGATAATCAAATGGGACACCTCATGGAGTGAGAGAAATGAAGGGGTACATTCCTTGGGTTGGGTAGTTCAAGAGGAAAAGAGATGGTGGAAATCAGGATAGTTGTAGAAGAATGATAATGGTTTACGTATATGTTTTGGGTTCGAGTGCTTATCTATATATATGTTTTGGGATGGAATTCCTCTATATCTATGTTTCTGGGTCAGAGCACCTATGTATTTATTCTTTTTGGGGGCTAGAGCACATATGTGTTTGCGGTTTTGGGACCAAATTGTCTATATATTTATATTTAGGTTGAAATACATGTGTGATATTAGGTCAGAGAGCCTATATGTTGATTAAAGGCCATAGATCCTATCATTTTAATTGTATGTACACCATAAGGTGTCGTGCACTAAGGACAGGGAAAAAATAAGGGGAAGTGGAATGTAACATCCCTAGTGTTTGCACTCTTTTCGTCGATGTGTGAGCAAAAAGTGAGTGTTTACATGCCTAGTTGGGCTCTGCTAGTCATAACAGCTATGATGTAAAGGGTTAGAAAGAAAACAACTAAACTATTAACAAGAATTAAAAAAAAACTAAATAAAAACATAAGCATGAAAATAAAAACAAAAACAAGTAACAATGGACCAATATCACCAATGTATTAGCTGGTCTGATAGATGAAATCCAAAGACACAATGGAGAAAGAGGACTTGGGTCCCTTCCCTCTACAATGGAAGGCTCTTTGAGGCCCTCAACTGATTTGCTCTCCTTACAAGAAAAGATGAAATGCGGATGAAAGAACTCCAAGCTTATTCACACAAGAGAGGGGTGAATAGCTTATGAAATGCAGCTTACAATGTGTATTGCCAAAGAAGAGGTCTCTAGCAATCTCAGCAGCATAACAGTATGAAGAATTCCTTGAGAAAATGGTGGTCATTCATGGCTTTTTATAGCCAATCATTGGGTTATTATGCAACCTCTTTTGAATGTGAAAAGAGGCTCTTTAGGGCACAATTAGGTCTTTGACCAGCCTCCCCACGCAGATTGAGCTCAGATTTGATGTCAAATCGACTTGGGAGCCGATCCATTAGTGGTTGGGAGGCCGACCAGCTTCATAAATGCGCCGTTTGGCAGG